>PVIJ01013846.1:0-43401 GCA_004024925.1 Scalopus aquaticus
GGGGGGGCGGGGGGGAGGAGGGAGCCGGAGGGAGGGAAGGGAAAGGGCACAAAATGGAATAGAAAAGAACACAAGGGACCATGGAGATGGATCACGGGTGAATTGGTGGTGGGCTACCCAAGGGGAATGCAAAATGTAAAAGACATAAATAACAATAAAAATATATATTATATTAAAAAAAAAAGTCATACTTGTAAAAAAAAAAAAATCTTGAGCGCAAGCAGTAAAAGTTCTGCAATTGTTCATTTTCAAAATGATTTTGGCTTCTCTAGTTCCAATGTTTTTTGGTATCAATTTTAGAACTGGCTTCTTCCTACAAAAAAAATCCTGAACTAGATTTGTGTTGAATCTACAGCTCAGTTAAGGGAAAATGACATTCTAACAAAATCGAGTTTCCAATCCATTAACACAGCATATTGCAGCATTTAAGTCTTCTCTGACCTTTCAGAGAAATGTCCAAACTACCTATTCTTAAAGGACAAGCTACAATACCTTCTCCTTTTAAACCATTTCTTGATGACTGCAAAGGGAAGTGAGTCTCCACGCTATACTTCTGTTACATAAATGTACATTACTTTAATGTCACTTTCACCATAATTGTGTATTATTAGTTGCGAAGTGGGTTTGCATTTCTATATTGTGTGTACTCCCCATGAGTGTGGGGGGGGCTGCATCTTTTATTGTATTTACAGAATTGAAGAACACTAGAGGGCTATTGCAGTATCTAAGACAGGATGTTTCTGTATGTGCTGAAGAGTGAGGTCTACATACAAGACCAGAAGTCAAAAAAAAAAAGTTGAGTTACATAGTTCTATATCTCTATGGGAGTGTATTCCTTTGGGGGCTTTTCTCCTCAGCATCAGCTATCACCTCTTGGCTGCAGGCGCAGTGGCGCGTGGTTCCTTCCTTCATGAATGCTCTTCTCCCACTCATGGCACAGCGCTTCCTGCTGTGGGTTGAATTATGTCTCCCAAAATATATGTTGAGTCTTTGGCTCCCTCCCAAGGACAGCTGACAATGCCTGGAAATGTTTCTGGTTGTCACCGGGGAGGGGAAAGGATGCTAGTGGAATCTAGCAGGTAGAGGCCAGAGGGGCTACTAAGCATCCCACGATGTGTAACAGAGCTCCCCACAACCAAGGATGATCTGGTCTAAAGTGTCCAGGGCAATGCTGATACACCCTGGTCTAGATGAAACCATCAGAGTCTATCTTAAGTCTTGGTATGCCTGTTACTGTTAACTCTTTTCATGAGGTCTTCTCTGTACAGCCTGCCCCCCCCCCAAATTAAAGTGCACATTTTGTCAGAGTCACAAAGTTACATGATCCACACCCAGGAACTACCACACTGGGCAGTGTCCCCACAGTCACAGCCTTCCTGGACATGTGTCTTCGTGGCAGTGATTTTTTTTTCATTGTATCTCTCTTTAAGCAGGGAAATTATATTACAAGTTGTATGGCAACATTGTAGACAATGGGTCAGAGAAAAATAAAAGTGCGGAGAATAGAGAAGGGCACATTCAAAAGCAGGCTGCAAAGATAACGGACATCAAGTACCACCAGGGACCTAGCATCTACAGATGGGAAGAAAAGACAGGTTCTCAGAAGGAAATCAGAGGACATTATTGTTCCTCACACGAGGCTCAAAGCAGTGCCTGCATCTTTTCAGGGTTTTCTTGGGAGGAGTTTCTTCAATCTAATGAACACACAAAACTGCTCCCCAGGAAAACCCTTGAAGGCACACTCTTTTTCAGCCAAGCTTACAGACCTGATACCCAACCAAGAACTCCAGGAAGGTTGACAACTACTTAAGAGAGAGTGGATGGAAAAGGTAGAGACTTGAAATGATCTTTAAAATCAGACAAGGCCAGGGGCCTCCCTGGTGGCGCAACCCGTTAGCACAGCGCTGCAGAGCTGTGAGCGGCTGGAGTTTGACGCGTCCCTCAGCAGTGTCTTTCTGACGATCTGCCTGTTCTGCTCCCCACTCTGTCCCCGGTGAACCCTCTCACCGCCCCCACGCCTCTGGCCACCACCCCAGCTTGTGTGCAAAAATAAAATAAATCTTAAAAAAAGGTTTAAAAAAATTTAGACAAGGCCAGGAACAACAGACTGGGGAGTAAGCTACATACAAGACGAATCAAAGAGCAAGAGATAAGGTTAAATGTGGTGATTCACATGAGAGTTTAATCCATGGATGACTTTTATGAAGGGGGGGACACTTGCTGGAATAGCGAGATCAGAGGGAAGAGCAAATGTGGGCAAGTGGGGAGTTTGAAACAAAGGGTAATCAATTTCACTGTGAACAGGATGGACATGGTTTTAAAATAACTTACTTCAAAATGAGTAAGAACTTAACAGATCTTAAAATTTTCTAAAAATAGCTTATGGTTCCAAAACCGTAAGGCGATCACCGTGGACATGGATCCACGCTCCAGTCGTTCGTTCCCAGGTTGTGCTGCACAGGCTCCGTGTGTTTCCTCAGGGATTTCCTCAAAGCCAAGGCTCAACCTCACTGAACGATAGGCCAAGGTCTGTCTTATAATCAAGCGTTGTCAGTGCCAGCTCTAAAATATTTAAGTGTTGCGCATTCAAGAATGTGGTATTCTTGATCAAGTATTAAAGAAGTTTTAAGGTGTGAAATTGCTGGCAGTCATTTAATTATTAGGTTTGCTCATATTTTATACCAAGTCAATCAACAAATCTTGTCCATTCCCCATCTTGGTCATTTTTTTACTAGCCAATTTTCCTTTTTTTCAGCTCCTTCCCTCGCCAGCCAGTTTTTGACAACCATAGCCTATAAACTAACCAAGTACATAGACACCTGCTATAAAATTATCCACAATGTACCTTCCTCTCAAGCATTTTCTTTGCGTGTACACATCTATATTAGCTTGTCAGCACTTTGTGGATATAGGCAGCTTCTGACATTTTCTTATAAAAACACCCAGTTCAAGCTTATTGATTTAGAAAGTTAAAGTAGTTAATCTTTAGAGCTGCATCCAACGTCAACAGCTATAATCATGTGAACGCTAAGCGTACAACTCAGCTTTTAACAGCATTACTATTTCAACAGATGACGGGTGTTTTCTTCCTTGAGACTACTTAAGTCTAATTTGGGATTTTTAGGAACTGAAAATACAGCAAAACAAGTTATTTCCCAGGCTCCCTAAGCTCAAGAAAAAGTAGGAAAAGCTCTAATGATCTCAAATTGCCTAAGCTGAATGCTTTAACATCAACCACTTTTACCCTTAACCACAACAGAAATTCAAAGTATGGATGTATTTGCTAAAACAATGATTACTGCATAAATATAGTTAATATATTAATACGTGTTTATTAATATATATTAATTATATATTAATTAGAATTATATATTATATATAATTGTATATTAATTACATATATAAATTATATATATTAATATGTGTTCTATATGTAAATATAGAAATATGTGTTTTTAGAGGTGCAGGGGCAATCTGAATGTTGCCTGACAAAAATTACTCACGACTGACCTAAGTTTGGGAAATGGGGCAGCTTCTCTGCAGTTGAGATGCTTTTACTTCGCTTTAATAAAAGAAATACACATTTTGAGCAAGGTTGAACTCTATCAATAGATTGCCCCAAGTTGTTAAAAATGTTTCCTTTGTACAACTAGCCAGTCAACACACCATCATTTTCTGAATACGCTACAAAAAGTGGAATAACTTAAGAGTAAATTTCATGGATAAACTTGAAACACATCCTTTTTAAAAGTGGTAATTATTACCATGGAAACGCAAAACTGCTAAGTAAAAACAACTCAGAAAGCAGAAACAAGTTAACCTGGGGGCAGTTTCCTTTCTTAAGACAGATAAGATCAGCAGAAGGAGAGGGTGGGCGGGAGTGGGGGAGGAAGGAGGCCCAGTGGCGCGAGGTGGAGGATTAGTGCTCGGTGGTGGGCACCGTGTGAAAACATGCAATTGTAGAGATCTGATCCTGTAACCCCTAAAGCCGAGCGTTGTAAACCAACAGTACTTCAATCGACTTGACTGGGAAAATAATCTTTCGTAAACATGGGATGACAAAATTAAAAAGGAGAATAACAAGTTCTGACAAAATAAGAAAAAGAGACAAATAAGACCGACTGCGAACATCACAAAAGGATCAGCAAAGAAGAAAGCGAACCCGATGGGAAAAAGTTTGGGCGCGCGGGCTCGGCCTGCACCCGTAACCGCATCCCGCCCGGCCGCGCGGATCACCCCGGGGCGCCGACTTGGGCCCCGGCCCCTCTCCCGACCCCTTCGGGCCCGTCCCCAGCCGCGGCCTGCTCCGGCCACAAAGCGCTCGTCCTCCCGCCCGGGGCCCGAGGCGTACTCACCGCGGACCGCGGGCGCACGGGGCGGGGAAGGAGGCTGCGAAGCGCGGGCCGCGCGGGAGGCCGGGAGGAGAGCGTGGAGCGCGCCGGCAGCACCCGAGCAGGCCCCTCCAGCCCCGAAGTTCCAAAGCCGCCGAGGCACAACCCGGCCACCTCACATCTTGCCCCAAAGGCACTTCCGGAAGCGCTCTAGGAATCCTGGAGGTCTGGGAGCTCTATGGTCGGCGGCGGCTGGGACCCGCCGCCACGCCCCCGCCCGCAGTAGCCGCGCCTGGGGCGGCGGTCGCTGAGCGCGGTGGCCGCCCCAAGGAATAACGGGCCTTCGCGTCACCTCGGCCCCGCGCACTCTCAGGGGAGGGTAACGGTCCCCTACCCTCCGAGCCGATCCCCGCGGAGACCCGGGCTGGGAGCAGGAGGGAGCTGGGAAAGCGATGCAAGAGAGCGCCGCCGAACTGGAAGGATCCTTATGATGCGAATTTCCCGGACTCGGATGGGTCGGTTCCCTGCTCTGCACTGTTCTCTTCTCATCACTGTATGTCCTGCCCTCCCACAGACTGCCAAGTTATGGAGTAATTCGAACTAGTCATTGTTCATAATTTTTATGTATATATCCAAAAGGGCAGTTTTATTACATTTAAAAAGGACAGAAGATGCTTGCACAGGCACAAGCGGACAGGGAGAGTTACCCCGGAGTTGAAAGGGACAGGTCTGTTAAAAGAACAATTCTGATCTACATAATCGAGGGGCCCAGCCCTCGGTGCAAATCAGTGCTGGAGCCAAATCTGAACCAGGACCCTTCGCCCATTTCATCCCGCCCTCCTTCCCCTCAAGGGTCAGACAAGTTTGAAGTGAGGCCACTTCCCAGGGTCCTGCCAGAGCGCAGTGAGCCGGGCAGTAGCGGGCACGGTCGGCGACCGAGAGACAAGCGCGCTCCGAGGCCCCCGCCCCCGCCCCCGCCGCACCCCTCCCGGGAGTTGCTGGCGGGGGCGTCCGTGGTCCCTTGGGGTCTCTCCGGAGACCGCGTCCCCTTCCGACGGCTCCTGCACCCGAAGGCGGGGAAGCTTCGGGCCACCCCGGCCCTGTGTCTGCGGGCCCCGCGCGTGAGGGAGCGGGAGACTGGGGGTGACAACGGCGGGGCTGGGAAGCTAGGCGGCGCGGGGCGGCCAGGCCAGTTCCCAAGGCCACATCCGGGCCTCTCACGGACTCCTGGAACTTTCCTCCAGCTGGCGGTTGGTCGTTTGTTTTCCAGAACGCCCCGGCCGCCAGCCTCCACCTAAGCGGCGGCCGGACAGTGCGCTCCCGGACCCCCTAAACCGGCCTCTTCCGCCAAGCGGGGGCCCCGGACCTCCTCCCCAGTGGGAACTCGAGCGTTTCTGGACTCGGGAAAGCCCGGCCCCCTTTCCCAGCGCTCTCGCGACTCCCGGCCACTTCCGGCGGCTAACGGGTCCCGCGTTCCCGGCTTGGGAGGGAGCAAGCGGCCGCTGCACGGCGGCGGAAGCTGAGCCGGGGCCAGAGACGCCAGGGAGACGGGCTGGCGGGTGAGTGGAGAGCAGGCGGCGGGCGCGACGGGCGGGCAGGGCGTCTGGGGCTCGGGAGCACTTCGCAGGGACGCCGACTGCTGGCATGGAGGGAATGATTTTAAAGTACACACGCCGCTCGCATGCTGGAGAGTGGATGAAAGTCTAGTACCAGTCAACTGATTTACACAGCTCCGGGGGAAAGAAAATGCGGAATATCGCCCTAGCCAGAAGACCGAAAAGCGCCGATAGTTGTGCTGTATAATGCTTGCTTGGCAGTCATTGTGTGCCAGACACGGTTCCAAACCCTTTTACATTTGGTCACTCCTTGAGGGACGTAGGTGCTCCTAAGCCACCGTTTTATAGACGGGGGACCTGAGGCACAGAGAGAAGCAGCAGCCACGGCCATGTAGCTGATGACTGACGTTGTCCAGCAAGCGCTCATGTTCGGGCTTTCTGCTCTTAAACGCTCGGCTCCGCTGCCTCTCGTGGAGGGCCTCTTTGACCGGTTTAGGACGCGCGCTGTCCAGAGGGAGGGGTCCGTTTGCACTGAGGCAGGTCATTGTCACTGTGACCTGAGTCGCATCAGTTTTGTTAGCTGTTTCCCTTTAAGTAAAGGTTTAACAAAGGGGCCTTCTACAGAGGTTTAAGGACAAAAAAAAAAAGCTATTTTCATATTAACAATAAGGGTCGCAAGCCCACACAGTTTTGAAGTCCTTTGTTTTTTCCCTCCATTCCTCTAAATTCTTCTGTTTTTGTTTCTGTTGAGTTAAATCATTTGAAATTGCTGATATTTGACTGGTTTTGACCTACAAAACCAACAATTTCATATGTTTGAGATAATAAGCAACATTTTGCGTGAAAGTTTAGAGAATTGTTCTGTCTCCACAATATTCCTTGAATGTGTTCATTTCTCTTCGTATCCACTTTAACCTATGCCCCATTCTCCCACCTTCTCATCTGGATTTCTGACTGCAGTAGCCTCTTGATGGAATCCTTACATCTCTTTTTTCACTCTGGCCTCCTAAGGAGCTCGAATGATCTAAAAACAAAAATCAGACCAGATCCCTCCCTCCCAGTAATGGCCCATTATGCTTAGGAGTGGCCTTCCATAATGGCCACTTCTTGGCCTCTACTTAGTTCTCTACCATATTCCCCTTAATCCAGTACATTCAGCATCGTCTTTCAGTTCTTGTAACACATCAGATTCATTCCTACTGTAGAGAATGCAGCAGCTTTTCCCGCTGCCTGGCATGGTCATCTGTAGCACTTCCCAAGATTGGGCATTTATATTTCAGGTTAGAATGTCAGCTCCCAGAAGAGCCTTCTCTGATTCAGTCACTGTTGATATCAATTCATTTATTGTTTATATTCCACATAACCTTTATGCCTGTGTGGTATTTGTCTGTCCACCTTTATTTGCAAGCCTTATGTAGTCTTATTACAGCAGTTATTTATCTTCTTCCTGCTGTATCCCCAAAACTTAGATTCAAGGCTTGGCATATAGCATACACTCTGTAAATACTTGCTGAATGAATGAATAAGAAATAAGTTTAAAGTCCTTGGTATCATGGAAATCAACCTCATAAAATTGAGTTGGTTTGGAACACAGAATTGGACCTATTCTGAGGGTAAGAACATCTTGATTAATGTTCAATAAATAGGAATACAATGTGATCCAACTGTGATTTTAAGTTTTCTAGTAGTCACATAAAAAAAAAAAAAGGAAAGGCAGGTGAAAGTTTTAGTAATGTATAGGTTTAAGCCAGTATATCCAAAATATTTTAATATCTAGTCAATATAAAAATATATTGTTTTTTCACACTGTCTCCAAATGCCAGTATTTTTTCTTAATGCACACCTGAAGGCAGATACTAAATTTTCATTGAAAATACTTGATTTATGTTACATAAAATTATATAACACTTAAGATGGAAAAGTAGATGGGTTGCTGAACATGTGATTTGGGAGGCTGGCACACTTAGAGAGGGCATGGAAACTCCTTGCCACTCTTTCCTCACCTTGCCCTTTGCATCTCTTCCCTGTGGCTGTTCCTGAATTACTCTCTTTATAATAAACCAGTAACCCAATATTTTTGCATAGTAGCAAGCTGAACTGTCTACACCAATGAATTCATCCTGAGATACAGCCCTCTGAGTTTGGGGGCATACTGCCTCCTTGACATGTCAACATGGGCACGAACATGGCAGGCCACAGTGTGTGATGGTGGCAGTATGTACCGTGTGGACTCCTGCAACGCGCCTGCGAAGGAGGTGGAAAAGCGGCCCTTCCCCAAGTTGAAGATTCCAGTCAGTGGTGGGTGCGCAATACTGAAACACGTGGAAAAAATGGGGAGGAAAACATGCAACCTTTGCTCTCTATGGACTGACAACTGCTCTGCACTCCCCAGGGATTCGAAATGGAAGGTACTTGTTTTCTACAACAGGGGCAGCACTGTGGAGGAATCACCCCCTAGAAACTGCATTGTTAATGTAATATGGTACGTAAAAGGCATCGGGCTTTCCCACTGACTTTACTCATTGTCTGGATTTTTTAAAAATGGTCAATAATTTATTCTGTATGTGCCAAGTTCTTTGTAAATACAATGTAATCTTCAGGGGAAAAGAAAAAGATGGAGGGAATAAATTCCAAGCATACCTAAGGGTTTTCAACAACTGAATCGAATATGGGGTTTAAGGTTTAATTAAAACAAAATTCTGCTCCTTACTTTCATAGCCACATTTCAAATGCTCAGCAGCCCCCCACACCTCGGAGCTACTATATTAGACAGTGCGGATATAGATCAAGGATACGGTGTCTGTCTGTGGTTGGATCAAGCAGCAAAGGAAATGGTAACACCAGAAATAAGGCATAAGGGGAAAAGGAAAATCTAAAAAAATACAGTGTAAACCCTTATGCAGGTCACATTTGTGGTCAGATTCCACTGGTCCTCAAGTGAGCGAGGTGTGACTTTCTAAATGAGATGACTGCTTTAGCAGGATTGCTGTATGGACTAGTACCCTGTTTCGATTCATTTATTGTTCCACATAACCTTTACTCCTGTGTGGTATTTGTCTGTCTACCTTTACTTATAAGCCTTTTGTAGGCTTATTAGAGCAGGTATCTTATTTACCTTCTTCCTGCTATATCGCCAAAACTTAGATTCAAGGCTTGGCATATAGCATACACTCAGTTTGTAGGCCAGGAACAGGGTCTAGCACTGCTGATCACATTCTATATTTCTAAATATAGTCTCTCTGTATATGTTGGAACTGTTGTGGCAATTGCTTTATTTTCCTATAGAGAGTGGTTCTCAATTGGAGAGGATTTTTCTCCCTTTAAGAAAACTTTGTCAAAAGCAGGGTTTGGTAATAGCATCTAGTGGGCAAGAGATACTGCTAAATATCCTTCAGTGTTGAGAACAGCACCCACAAGAGGAATTGGCCAAAATGTCAGTAGAAGCAAGGCTGAGAAACCTTGCCCTGAAGGATGGAAGAAAGACGGCGGTAGCTGTTCTCTCAGAACCTCGCTCTAACTCCCTTACGACACTGCGAAGGGAGAGCGGGTGGTTTTGAAGCATTTCAAAGTTTCTAGTGTATTCTCACAGCTGGGCTTTGATTAGATTATGAAAAATTGCGTGCTCGGAATGAGGATTCAGTGGAGGTAACCAAGGCTGTATGAGGTGCACATGAGACAACACACGTAGAGACAGAGCTGCTGGTGCGTTCACCTTCGTGTGGCTTGTATCTTGGGGCCTGCTGTCTCGAATATGATGGGAGCCAAACACTAGAATGGCTTGTCCCTTTCTTCTCTTTCCCTGTATCCTTTCCCAATATCCTGGATCCTTTTCCCTGTCTCGTTTCCCTCCCACCCCTACCACCCGGCACTAGTGCCACAAACCTCCTAAGTCCCCTCCTCCCCAGCGCTCGCCTCTTCCCTCCTCCATCGCAGTTGGCATCTCCTTCAATCCCCGGCTCACCATCATGCCCCATCCACGTCGGAAAGCTGCCCTCCCATACTCTCTTCAGCTGCCTTACAGTCATTCTCTGTCCCGTCTATGAAAACTGCAATATTCTTGTCTCCCTTCCCCCAAAAGAATCCTTCCAAGAAGACGGGAAGAACAGGCATGTTTCTGACATGATTACTTGAGAAACTTCCAGGTTCGCTGAGAGCAGGTGCTGTCATTCCAGGATGGCCCTTTGCTGGAACGAGTGGTTCTGATGAGCGTCTAACCTGTGACAATCGCTGTCTAACCTCTCCCATCACTGTGGCTATGACTGAACTTGGAGCTTTTCTTCCCTGCTGCTTGGGGCCTCACCAACTTTTTTTCTGTGGGACTCCACAGCCTTACAAGGGTAATGCCCTCTGCTTCAGCAACTACTTAGGTCGTCGTTAACCTTCCTTTGCCTTATTTCTACATAAGCTCAGGTCCCACTGGAATTTCTTTTCTTGTCTGTATCACTCCACGCTGTCTCTGGCCCCCAATATCCTTCTGTCCCTCCCTGACATTACTGCGCCCCCCACCCTTTTCTGGTTAACATTAGACGGTAGCACTGTGGTAATGATTTGGCGTCAACATTAAACCCAAAAAAGTCCCAGTCCTGCAAACTACTCTTTTCTCAGCCTTTGAGGGTGACAACTATAAGACATAACACTTCCTTGCATATCACAGTATTCAGAACTACTTCCTGAATAGAATATTCTGTTATCCAGAGGATGATAGAGGTAAATCAGTCTGTCGCTAGGAAACCTAATCTCGTGGTAGCCAGAGTAATCTTTCTTATCATTGCAGAAGCTCCTTCAAATTCAAGGAAGCATCAGATCAGAAACTTCAGTTTCCCTTTCAAGACTGAGCAGCTGCTGCACAAGACAGTGTTTCTTAGGAGGACTAAAGATGGAGGAGGGCGGGGAGAGGAGCTCTCATTTATTGAGCAACTATTTTTCTTTTACTGTTTCTAATATCAAAATTTAATACTTTTCATATTTCAAATGCTTGAAATATTCCTCAGAATGTCATAAAAACAACTATGTAAAACTTGATATTTTAAACACTTGGATCAGTTGATGTGAAAACATTCCAAGTAAATTTAAATATCAAAGCTAGAGTGTGTGACCAGTTTAGACAGCAGTGTCCTTTGGAATTTTCTGTAGTGATAAAAATGGCCTATGTCTGTGCTTTCCAGTACAGAACTATTAGCCGCATAGGGCTGTTGAGCACCTAAGTGCAGCTCATGTCTTGAAGGAACTGAGTTTTTCATTTTACTTGAGTTAGTGTAAGTGTGCATCGATAGTCATGTAGGTACTGATAGTCGTACTGGATAGTGCAGTTCTAGCCCAGTCTCGCCATCTGCTTTAGTTTACATTGACTAGAGACTCAGAAGAGATTTAGCCTTAACACACTTTACCATCTCCCTTCCCAGCAGTTTCTAATGATCACTTACTGCTTTCCTTTCCACTTTATTTTTCTTTAGCCTGTCTTTTTGGATCGTTTCCTCTTTTGACATTGGCAAACAAAAACATTCCACAAAATGATTATCCCCCTACTTTAAGGAAATAGAAATATTTAGGCCATTTTATCAGTAATGATGGAAGACAAATGGTGTTGTCTTAGTTCTTAATTTCAAAAGCAGTTCTCATCTATTTTTATGCAACGTACTTGGTGGGCCTCTATTATAGCATCTGCATTTTACAGAAGAGGAAATGAAGGCAGAGAAAAATTAGATGATCTTGCCTAAAGTCCCAGGCTGAATGGTCAGTGAAGTATAAAGAAGCCAGAACCAGGACATAGAATTCACTTCTTCTCCCAGGAAATAGTTCTCTTGGGCTGTGGGTAAGCAGTTTTGTCAGTGGACAAAGCTTTCTGAAATAAGTCTGAATTCCTCCCAAGAAACTGACCTAGCTTAGAAATAAAGGGAAATTATATGTTGATTCTCTGGTGCCAGAGAAGTTTTTAATAATGATTGAAGCTTTGCCTAAATTAGGTCTCCAAGGTAGATTCTCTGATAACTTCTAGGCCTGAGTGTCTCAAGAATTCCTCTTACTTCCTCCATACTAGTAGAGCTTATTTGTTATATGGATTCTTTGATGTCTAATCAGGGCTGAACTTACACGGAAGGGCCTCCCACACTCATCACATTCATAGGGCTTTTCACCTGTGTGGATTCTCTGATGCTGAATAAGACCTGTGCGCCCACTAAAATCCTTCCCACATTCTTTACATTTATAGGGTTTCACTCCAGTGTGTACTCTGTGATGTCCAAGGAGATGTGAGCGTTGAATGAAGGCTTTTCCACATTCATCGCATTTATAGGGCTTCTCTCCAGTGTGAGTTCTCCTGTGTTTACTAAGGTCTGAGCTGTGGCTGAAGCTTTTTCCACAGTCGTCACACTTGTAGCGCCGTCTTTTCCTCTGTTGCCACTCTAATCCACCCTCACTTTTGGTCGGATATTTGGACTCAGGATGCTGGGGAATGTCCTTGTTAAAGCTGTCATTCATCTTCCCAAGGAATGCCATGTCTTTGCGCATCTCTGCCTTCTGGGACAACTCTTCATCCTTAGTCCTGGGGTTAGCACCTGCAACAAAGAGTGCACAAACAGATCCTACTCTGACTTGAGAAGCAAAGAGCCCATGGAAGAAAACATGTCAATGTTATAAAATGTGTGACAAATGAAAAGTGACATACAATGCGTAAATTAGATACTTGCCACTATCAAAACATACGATATAGGGAAGAAATAAGGAAAGGTCAGTAAGGAAGACTGTTATTTGGGAACAGGTTTAAGAAGAGGCAAAAATGTGTATCGGGTTACTTGGAGATCCTGTGCAGAGGCAAAGTGGTAAATGGCAGGTGGAGACTACAGATAAGCCAAGGAAAATCAGGGGGTACAGACAGGGAGACTGGAGAATGGATGTGAGAAGGTAAAGCTTGGAAGAAACATGAAGGGGCCCAAAACACAGGTGGCCAAGTGGGAATAAAATCAAGTAGAAATGACTGGAGGATGATGGGGTCAGGGCTCAGAGGGAAGCTGCTCTTGCTGTCATTTCCTGTCTGAAGAACTTGGTGGGCCTCAAAACGTTGCTGTGCATTTTAGAATCACCTGGATGGCTTATTAAGACAAAGATTTCTGGGCTCCCTACCGCCAGGGTTTCTGATTTAGTAAGACTGGAATAGTGTCCTAGATTTTGCATTTTTTCCCTTTCTGGTTTTTTTTTGTTAGAATCTGCATGTGTAACAGGTTTCTTGGTATGATAATGCTGGTGCAGGCACCCCACTTTGAGAACTATTGGCCAAGCTGTTATTCAAGATTTTAAATGCTGTCTCCTTCAGGAAGTCTGCCCTAATATCTCAAACTGAATATGACCTTTCCCTGACCCCCATGTCCTCAACAACCTCAAGCTTAGTTAGCAAAGAACTTGGCACATAGCAAGTACTCAATAAATATTTGTGGAGTTGAATTCTATAAAGAAAATAACTGTTTTGAGGATTTGGCCATGCTAAAATTACTATGGCAGGCCTCCCTGGTGGCACAGGGATTAAAGTCGCAGCGCTATTAAGTCATCACCAGCCACTGCAGCAGGAGTTCAATCCCTGGCCAGGGAGCTGGCCCTCATGGCGTAACAGATCTCTCCTGTCTCCCCACTGCTCCCCTCAGCAGTGGATTTCAGCGGATCTGTCTGTTCTGCTCCCCACTCTGTCTCTGGGGAATCCTCTTCCACGCCTCCACACCTCTGGCCTGCATTTCAGTTCTTGTATGCATAAATAAATAACTCTTTAAAAAATACTGAAATAAAATGACCAGGTTAACAGACCTAGGAATCCCAACGTGTAACAATACTGTAATAGTTTTCAGTGGAGCACACGGCACGAGGCAGGCAGCAGTAAAAAGCTGCCAGAACATCTGAGTGCCTGGGCTGGATATGGCCAGGGGAGTGCCATGAAGCCCACTCCTCACTGCCACCGAGCTCCTTCCTGCCAGCTCTTCCGCAGGCCTTAACTGCCCCCTGCAGTCGGAGTTCACAGGCACAGGATGGGCCACGGGAAGACCCAGCGGCCTGCAGGCCCGGAGAGGCTGTGTCAGAAACCAATCCTGCCACCACCAGATCTTGGATTTTGTAGCCTCCAGAACTGTGTAAAAATAAATTTCTGTTGTTTAATCCACTCAGTTTGTGGCAATCTCTTCTGGCAGCCCTAGAAGACTACTACAGGGAGCCATAAATTCTCCTGTTCAAAATGGAATTTAAGAGAATTTCTAATTAAAATCATCAGATAATGACAGAAGTACAAGGTGTTATTTAAGTCCCTTCTGTACCCCTGGGACAAAGAGCAGCCTTTAAGTCTAATGAAAAACTAAAACAGAACTCCATGAGGGGTAATGTAGGAAGGGCCCATTGACTGAAGTGGTGGACAAGCAGGAAAACTTGAAAAGGAGATGTCAGTGAGAAAGCTCCTCTCTCACTCGCTTCTCCTTCATGTATTCGTAACTCCTGTTTCTTACCGTTCCTTTGGGGCGCTCCAGATTGCTGCTGCTGCTGGATCTTGTTGGGATGAAGCTGGACTGTCAGTGACTCATGTGCTCTTCCTAAGGGGGCCGTCTTATCCAAGAGCAGCGTGCCCTGTCTCTCTGCGTTATCTGGAACCTGGAACAGTGAGGTATGATCGCCCTTGTAAGGTAGAACTGAAAGAACTTCGAAGACCAAAAGAAGCATCTGCCATGGAGCAGGGACTCATTACAGGGGACAGATTCTCATTCAGTTGTAAATGGCAATAGTGACTAAGAAAGAAGACACACATTAATCTCTAGTTCAGGACACTAGAGAGTGAAATACAGAAGTCGGCAGAGGTTCAGGATCATAAAGTCGAGATACACTTTAAAAATCATCTGCCACCTCCCACTAAAGGAGGGTGTTTCTCCTATAACTGTGTTGTCCAATATGACAGCCACGATCAAAATGTGGTTTTTGAGCTCTTGAATGTGGCTAGTACGAGATGAGACATAAGGTGTGAAATACCAAATTTTGCAGACTGAATAAGACCTCATTTTTATATTACATGACTACATATTTTGAGTTAAAGTGCTTCACTTTTTAAATGTAGCTACAAGAAAATTTTAATGACGTGCCTTATATCTATTGGACAGTGCTGTTTTGTAATATCCTTGACATGTCTTGAAATCCAACTTGAATATTCCTATGGAAAGAGAGTATTTTATAATAAATCAGCCCCTTTTACTTACAGGTAGCTATGACTATTAGAAGACTCGTTGTTTTTCACTTACATCAATTTGCCTACCTCTAATTTCTCACTCTTCCTAGCCTTCCAAACTGACATAGTGTAGTGTCTCTACTCAGCCATCCCAGTTGTTTTGACACTGACAATGAGATCCCGCCCCAAGCCTTGTTCTTCTCTAGTGTCACAGTAAATACCTTCAGTGTTCCTTCATATGCCTTCTGCTGGCTCTCTGCATATACCCTGATATTTTACAGCCAAGTGACCACACCCTTCCCACCTGCTTTTGGGGTTCATCAAGCTCCCTCTCCAGATCCTCCAGCACACTCACTGCCTCCTCGCCTGTCTCTGGGTGGTGCGCCAGCACCCAAGCTTGCAGGTCCCTAGGAAGAATGCTCAGGAACTGCTCCAGCACCAGTAGGTCTAAAATCTGCTCCTTGGTGTGGCGTTCTGGCCTCAGCCACTGGCGACAAAGCTCCCAGAGCTGGCTCAGAGCTTCCCGGGGCCCAGATGCATCCTGGTAGCAGAGCTTCCTGAAGTGTTGTCTGAAGAGCTCCCTCCTGTGCTTTTGTGGCATGGAGTCCTGTCCCAAGTAAAGGGCTTCTGCTTTAACTGTCAAAAGTCCATTTTGTTCCTCAGGTTCCAAGTCTGTGGCCATTCTGGCTGTGTTTTGGCTGTTTTCCAGGCGATTAATCCTCTATCTGGGATTAATTCAAGGAAAGTCTCAGAATCTTGTCTCAGAGAAATAGTTGTCACCATACAGAAATGACAAAAGTAGCTATGGTGACATGCACTAGTGAAGGCACACAAGCAGTAGAGCTGAGTAGAAAAAAACTAGAAAAAGCCTTTGAGGCAGGATCATGGATTTGAATCTGGGCTACGGTAATGAAGACCAAGTTATCTAGGGCTATAGTTCCCAGTTTGTAAAATTCTCATGTTCCTCATAGGGCTGATGTGTAGATGAAATAAATGTACGCAAAGCCCCCAGCCTGGCAACTTGGAATCATCCAATACGCGCTAGGTGTAAACGGCTTTAAGCGACTGTTGGATGCACGCGCCCCGAGGATTCAGTGGCTGCGGGGCACGCGCGCCAGCCCGGTACGGTTAGATGGACGCCCTGGCAGAGCACCCTGAAACCAGCGTCCCTTTCACCCGGCTGTCTCCCGGAGGGCGCCCAAGTCGTCTCCCGTAGGTCGGTCGAAGGCCGGGGCAGGCGGACGGCCCGCGGCGGCAGGGTGCACGGGGGTGCGCTGCCGCCCGCGGCGAAGCCCGGCCCCTCCTCTGCTCCACCCGGCGCCGGGGACGCACTCACCCGCCCACGGGGCGCTCGTGTCCTCGGGGCGGCCGGGACAAAGGCCGGACCCCAACCGACCAATCGGCGCGCGGGCCGGCCGGGCCCTTCCGGGCCGCTCTAGGACGCCGCGCCTCGGTGGTGGCGGCTGACCGCCCGCCTCCCCTCCAGCCGGTGCGGGACCCGGCGCCAGCGATCTTGGCTCATTGCGGCGACGTCGAGCGCGTCTTTGCCGGTTTAAAAAGAACTTTTCCTCCCCTCTCACGATTTTTTTGGTGTAATTGTTAAGTAAGCAATACAAGTAATGGATCTACATGGTTCTATATTTGAAAAGAACAAATGTCCCCCAATATCTGGTTTTGACAACTAGTGGGAAGCATTCCGTAGATGAATTGCTCGGACATAGGGCACATAGGGCACCCTCAACTCACTCCCCGCAACTACACAAATGGTAGCATTTCCGCACCTTGCTTTTGTTTCTTCCTAGCAGTTGATTTCCGAGACAGTATATGAAGGACTCCTGGAACTTGTTCCTTCTAAAACAACTGCGTAGTATTGTATGGGCCATGTTTTAATAGGTTGTTTCTAATCGTTCCTTTTTCAAAGGCTGCTGCAATAAATTTCTATGAACATTCATCTTTCTTATGTTTGAGGATATACCTATAGTATATATTCCTAGAAACAGAATTCCTAGAGCAGAGAATAGGGACTTTGTACTATTGTTGATGCCAAATTACCAGTCCTAGAACCCACGAGCTGATTGCTTATGTTTATCAACGCACTATTATATTTTGAGCTTTGCCAATCTGATGGGTGAGAAATGCTTAGTGTTTTTTCTTTCCTCTCTCGCCTTTCTTACACCAAATTGATTTACTTACTATGTCAGGCATAGTAGAGGCTGAAGCTAAGCAAAAACAATGCCCTTGCCTTCGTGGAATTTACAGGTGTGTTAGAAAGACAGGCAATAAACAAGAAAAGTGGTATATTAGATAGTGGATGTTCGTACTATGTAGAAAATAAAGGACATACAGAGTGTGGAGCGAGAATGAAGTAATGCAGTTTTAAGTAGGGTGGTCACAAAGGACCTCACCGGTAAGTTGACATTTGAGCAAAGATTGAGGGAGATGAGTGAGTGGATTAGGTGGAGATCCTGAACAGGAGAAAAAGATGTTTCAGCTAGAGAAATAGCAAACGCAAAGACCTGAAGTGGAGCGTGTTTAAAATACCCTAGGAATGGGAAGGCCGTGTGTCTGGAACTAAAGGGTATTGAGAGTGGAAAGAAGAAAGTTCTGAGCAGAAGAGTGATATTGATGGAGGAGATATAGCACAAAATAAGATTAGAACTAGGTCCACACAAGAAACTGGGGGTAGAAGAAATCAATATAACCATTAGCACAATCCCTAATAACCAGCATCTGAGTTACAATGCATAGGTAGGAGCTAGACTGCAGTCTAGGGGGCAAAGATATGGAGATTGAACCCATTGTAGAATCTCCGGTCTCTTTTCTAATTCTAGCTGGCTAGCAAACAGACAGCCAGCCTCTAAGATTAGCCCCTCCCAACTGAAAGGCTATATCAATGCCATCCAGGCAAAAATTTGGGGCAGCCATTTCTCTGCCCACCTGTGCCTATGCAGGTGCTTTCCTTTACCAGCTCTGTCCCTCTGCAGGGCAGCAGCCTGCCTGTCTGCCCATGACCTGTACCATACAGGCCTCTCTTAGCAATCCTGCCCCCTCAGCGGGGCAGCTCTTCCTGCCCGCTTATGTCTGTACAAGTGCCCTTTACTTCCTTCTCCTAATAAACCTGTTCTTTAAGTATAACTGAGTCTCTGTCTCATGGAGAAACTTGTTGCATGCTGCCGGAGGGAGCTCTGGTGAAACCTTTCCCAGAGTGAACCCAAGGACCCTGCTCTGCTCTCAAATCCATCGACTCTAAAACGACATCAATATGATCAGACTTAGGTACTGAAAACACTGACGGCCGTGTTAAATATAAACTTGTAAGTGAAGAGGCTTGGGGAAGGACAGAAGCAGGAAGACAGATAGGGAAGCCAGTACTAGGTCAGAGTAGGGAGGCCTTCCAAACGTGGTATCAAACCATAAAGACTGAAAAGCCATAAAGGAAAAGATAAGTGGACTAGTGATGTAAAAATTTAGAATTTTTGAATGAAAAAATAAAAATAAAAGCTCAGAGTAAAATATGCCACACATCTAAAAGACACAGGGCTGATTTTCTTAACATGCTAAAACCTCTTTAAAAATAAGGTAAATAAGGGCCTCCCTGGTGGCGCAGCGGTTAAGCGCTGCGCTGTGGAGCTGTCGGCAGCGGCGCTGCGAGTTCGACGCCCAGCCGGGGAGAATCCCACATGGCGCAGCACACCTCTCCTGCCTCGCCCGCTGCTCCCCTCAGCAGTGTATCTCTGATCTGCCTGTTCTGCTCCCCGCTCTGGCTCTGGTGAACCCTCTCGCCGCCCCATGCCTCTGGCCTGTGCCCCAGCTTGTATGTATAAATAAAATAAATAAATAAATCTTATAAAAATAAGGTAAATATGAATAACGAAGATATGGAAACAACCCAAGTGCCCCCAAATTAATGACTGGATCAAGAAGATGTACATAAATGCTATGGAATACTATTCAGCAATCAAAAATGATGAACTCATGCAATTTGCAGCAACATGGATGGAGCTAGAAGGGATCATGCTCAACAAAATAAGTCAGAAGGAAAAAGAAAAATATCGAATGGTTTCACTTATGGGAAGAATATAGGGGAGCCAAATAAGAGATCAGGAGGAGAAAATAGCACACAAAACAAAATGAAAGCAAAACTAGCAGGCAACCATATATAAGAGACATTCTGCAGGGGACGGGGAGGGAGAGGGACCAAAACCTGAGAAAAGAGCACAAGGGACTATAGTGATTGTTCACAGGTGAAATGGTGGTGGGAAACCTACAGGGAATACACAATAATGTAAAGGATAAAAAATAAATTAAAGAATAAATAAAAATAAAAATAAGGTAAATATGAACGAGCCAATAGAAAACTTGACAGCATACTTAAATAAAAATGCCAGTAGATAATAAGGAATATGAAAAAGTGCTCAGGTTCATAATTAAAGAATTTAAAATGAGTTTTTTTTAAGCTTTCAGGTTACCAAGGAGATTTGTACTATTCAGAATTGTAAAGTGTGTGAAAATACAGGCACTGTTGGTTTTGGAAGGCAAGATCTATTTTTTTTTTTAAAGATTTATTTTTTATTTATACATACAAGCTGGGGTACAGGCCAGAGGTGTGGGGCGGCGAGAGGGTTCACCAGAGACAGAGTGGGGAGCAGAACAGGCAGATCAGAAGTACACTGCTGAGGGAGGCAGGAGAGGTCTGCTGCGCCATGTGGGATTCTGCTCCCTACTCTGTCTCTGGTGAATCCTCTCACCCCCACTTCCCCCACACACCTCTGGCCTACACCCCAGCTCTAATATGCATAAATAAAATTTTTTTTATAAAAAGAAAACTTTTTTCTGGGTAGAAAAATTTAGAAAGTTAGCCCTTGCCCCTTCTACTAGAGGCACGCAACGAGAAAGTCAAAGCCCCGTCCCTGGACTGTGGCTGTTGCCCATAGTCAACTGAGCACATTAAAAATTCAGACAATGCTGAACCATTTCCCACTTTCTTGTGGCACACAGTGCACTATCTGCGCTTTCTCCGTACCTACTATCTTACTGTATCAAATTCTCTTACCAGGTTTTCAAATACGAATCTTGCTCTGCATCCTGAACTTCCAAGTAGCCCTCAGTCTTCTTCAGTTATATCTCCCGCTTCGGAGACTCTTGGAGCAGTTAGCTGTGGTCGCGCAAGCAGTTGAACACCAGACAAAGGGAGCTTCTCGCTGTGGCCCCAGGTCCTGTTGGAATCCTGGCTCCCCCCAGGCTTCGGTAGGTCCTTCCTCTACTTGGAGCGTCTCTCTGACCGCCTCACTAAAGCAGAAGTAGACAGTCTTTGTGGCGAGCAGGTCCTCTCCCTCTGTAGCTCCCCAACTTAGCAAAAACAACATAACCTGCAAGAAAAACTAGTGCGCTATGCAAAAAATAACAGTGCTCGGTAGATGGATATTCTCATTTGCTCTATTGCTAGCAGAAAACCCCTCATAGAAAATCTCATTTTGCGGGGCAACAGATAAAAATGAATTAAAGTGAAGCCATTTGGGTGGTGAGGGACCCAGAACACTCCATATCTGATATCTTGCTGTGTGAAATTCCCTGAAGTCCCACTAAGAAACCCCTCAGATGGGCAGGGGTGACACAGTATGATGAAATGGGTGGTTTAAGGTAGTAGGAAGCTGGGTGGCAGTAGTGACAGTCAGCTCCAACCTACTCACTGTTGGGGAATGGGGTGGCTCATGTTGCCACATCGTGCATTTTTGTAAGAAGCTGGAAATTCAGGTTTTATGTGAAAGCTTCAGATTCTTAAATAGTCGCAATAATTTTATATTACAAAAAAAAAAAAAAAAAACAAAGCTCACACCAAAACAAATACTATATGAAGGCCAAATACAGCCCATTTGTGTCTGTGTCATCTCTGGTTTAAGATGTGAAAGGTGACTGGGAATTTGGATGATAAATCTTGCTCTCCTCCCAGTGGACTGTCTGACCGAGGCATATCAAAATTGATTCTAGTATTAAAAATGCTTTTTGTATTTCATAATGTTTGTAGTGTAGGTAATTGATAGGCTAATGTATTTTTATCAAGTTAACCAAAAATCGAGGTTCTTTTCCATGTATGTCAGTTGTTAACTCTAAATTCACATGCTAGGCAAGATTATTACTCCAACTACATGGAAAATAGAAAAGGTGGAACAATAGCAACGTCTAAAACCTCCACGTCTAATAGGGTATTTAGGTTTCGGGAGCCACTTATTCCTGAGAAGAAAAGCTTGAGAATGTGAAATGAGCCCTTCCAAAGGCCCAGTTCAGCTGATGAGGTGGCTGGTAGCTGGAAATCACAAAGCCATGTCGGCAAGGGGTTAGGTGCTTGTCATTTTCAAGTGGTGGCTGGAACTGCAGTAGTGACTGCACAGCTCCCTGCCTCTCGGTAATGGCAGCAGCCTTTTCTGGCTGTGCTTTTCTGCTGTTCTCCAAAATGAGCAGAGATGAAAATTCGGCACCATTCTTGACATCACCACGGTTTCTCTACAATGTTGATTTGCGGATGTACAATGAGGCGTGAGCTTTTCCACACAAATTGCATTTGTGGGGCTTCTCCCCAGCATGGATTCTTCAGTGCCCAGAAGATGTGAGCTGTAACTGGAAGTTTACCCACACACAGCACACTCTTAGGACCTCTCCACTGTGGATTTGCTGGTGTCCAACAAGAGCTGAACTCTGACTGGAGGCCTTTCCACACTCTCACATTCATATGTTTCTCCCCACTATGGATTCTGTGGTGATGGAAAAGGCCTGAGCTCTGGCTGAAGCTTTTCCCACACTTACCACTCGGGTTTGGCTTCTCTCCGAATGGACTCTGTGATGTAGCAGATGTGAGCTCAGACAGAACACTTGCCCTCATTTCTAACTCTGGCATGTTTCTCTCCTGTGTGGGTTCTCTGGTGTCAAGTCAGACCTGCGCTGTAATGAAAAACTTTCTTACATTCATTCCATTAGCAGGATTTTTCTCCACTGTGGGTCCTTTGATGCTGAACAAAGGTGGGAACTGCAACAAAAGACTTTACCACATTCATTATACTGATGTGGTTTTAATCCACGATGTCCTCTCTGATGGTCAGGAAGTGGCGAGCTCTGGGTGGAAGGTTCTGCTGCATACATTAATGGATAGGGTCTCTCTCCAGTGTGGATTCTTTTATGTCTAATGAGGCTTGAGTTTTGAGTGAATTTCTTTCCATATTCATCACACTTACATTTTTTTCTCAAAGTGTTCCTCTGATGTCTTTCTCTCCATCCTTCATGTTCTGAGTGTCTCCACACTAGGAACCTCTCCACTGATTTGGCCAGATAACTTTTCTTGGGACTCTCTGCCTCAGGTGAGCTCCCACCTTTGAATACGTTTTCTTCATCAATTCTGATCACATAACGTGAAATAAAAAGTACAAAATTCAAATGTCACTGATAGATGCAGTAAATAAAATTAAACACAAGTTGGATATACCAACCAAATAAAAATCGTTTTGCAAAATTTAAGGAGGAAATTGTGAGAAGGCAAAAGAAGAAAGAACTAACAGTGGCTGGACTGAAAAGACATGGTTCAAGAGAAGAGCAGAAAAACCAGATGATGGACAAGCGCAGTAACCAACAGGAGAAAAGCTCTCAGAGGCAGTCAGGTGTTGAGTATAGAGGGATGAAAGAGTTGGAGCTGTGGGAGAATCAAGAAGAGAAAGGAAGATGGGGGGTGGGGGGAGGGGATAGGAACAAAGATCAAACCACAACACAGCTCTGTGCAGATGGGGGTGGAGGGGGTGGGGTTGAGACCTGAAGAACCCTAGCACAGAAAGAATCCTGTTTCCAGCTATGCAGGACAGAGAGTTCAGCGTCTAGACAAATGAGGCAAGAAAGAGAAAAGATGGAATACTTCTATTTAAAAAGGCATTTAGATTGGTAGTTGCCTCTTAGTAGCAAACAATAGAAGCTTGAAAACCTAAAAGGAGTATCTTTAAAATGCTGAGGGAAAAAACTGCCAATTAGAATTTCATTGCCGCTAACCCATGTTTCAAAAGGGAGGGCAGCAAAATAAGGCAAAACATGCAAGGAAACATGCCGAGGAAAGGTGTGGGCATGCAATGGTGCCTCAGGAATGGAAATATTTGTCAGAACATGTAAGTAACCACTTACTATTAAAGAAAAAAAATCAAGTTTACATTCTAATAATCTAGTTCCTATGAATGTCCAACATAATTTAAGGGGACTGGAATTAATAAGGAATCCAGCTCCCTAATAGTGGGAAGGAAAAGAAAACATAGAAGTAATGGAAATTAATAGAAAGAGACCTGTATTAGACTGTGCTACTCTTGGACATCTTCACAGGGACTCAAAGGTGGTTGATTCCAGAAACCATGCCTCTTACTGCAACGTAGATTTGAGGGTCTGTAACATTTCCTTTTGCAGGAATAAGATGATCAGATGGCCCAGACTATGTCTAATTTCTGCAGTGCCTGTACCAAAGCGTACAGTTTTATACAGTTTATTCTAAAAATAACTACTGACTTTCCATGCCATTTGTAGAAGAGGCCTGTCGTCACTCTAGGTGTCCTGAGGGAGGGTCTAACGAGTAGCTGTGAGTTGGTTTGGCAGAAGAAAGGAGTTGTGGCTACAGGTGGTGTCTTGTGAGCCCAGTGAGGTGGGGCTGTGTCTGCCTGTGGAGCCACCGGGCGGGGGTGGCTGCTTATTAGCAGAACCCAAGTAGTTTGTGGGTCTGATAGGCCAGGCCGAACGACTAGAAATCCTTATGTGACCAGAGAATAGGGCGACAGAGCTGGAAGAGGGTGTGGGGAACAGCCTTCCTCAATCTCTGTCAGTGAGTTGCTCTCTCCTCTTTAGCCGCCAGCTCTCAGCTGTCACCCGGCCGGTACAGACAGCTTTCTCAGGCCCACGCGCTCTGATTTGGTGCCTTCACTGTCTCAAATCAACAGCATCTTTTTTCACCGTGACTGGACTCCTTTGGAACAGGCATCTTCAGCGATCCCCGAGCCGGGCTTTGCAGGCAGTGACACAGCTTTACATCACAGATGTATGGCGCGGTTTTGCTGATCACCTCAGAAGCATCGCCTGTGAGACTCAGTGAGGGGGGTGCACGACCAGACCAGCTGTGGCCTGGTCCCCTCGGCGCTGGCCACCGCCCACGCTCGGGTGTACCTCGTGGATTTCTGGGCACAGAACTTGGGCCCCTGCTGCTCTCAAATAAGAGTTTCCTTCCCCTGCTGGTGATTACTTTCCTGATCTGATAGTGCGTTTGCTGGAGAAAGGCCCCGGGCCAGTTCGCCATGTCGCCTTCAGGTGGCTTAGCTGCCCCTGAGGCTCAGGCACCTTTCCGGGGGGCCGAAGATGCACATTGAGTGAGCGACCTTGAGGAGCCCAGACGCGGCGGGCTCTGCTGTTTGGGCCCCGTAAGCCACAAAGACCTGGCAGAGCACAGAAGGCTTCCGGAGCGGGCAGCAGAGACCCGGTCAGCAGGAGGCCGCCCCTGGAGAACCCCGGGGAGCCAGCAGGGAGCTGAGCCGGCGCCCCTGGGGGGGTCTCCGCGGGCTGGGCCGGGAGATGACCCCTCCGCCAGCTCCGGGCCGTCCCGGGTCCCACCCCGCAGCCCCACCCCGGCCGGCGGGCAAGTGCCGCCGGCCCTGCCCCAGCACACCCCAGTCGTCCACAGGAGCGAGTTGCGGGGTACCCGCCCGGCGGGGATGGGGGTTAAGTAGGTGCTCGCTGGTCACCCTGTGGCACACGGGGCCCGTCGCCAGGTCTTAAAAAGAGGTTCTGGCTCCGCCGCGTGGGACCCCCGCGCTCTCCGCGGGGAGCCCCACTTCCGGGGAGTCGCCTCCCTCCCAGCCAGCACCGGCGGGCCCCTCCCCCCACTGCAACACGGCAGATTAACAGGACCCCCACCCCCACCCCATTGCAACACGGCAGATTAACAGGAACACCCCCCCCCACACACACACCGGATTTTAATAACATCGCTCATATGGGTGGGAGAGACTTGGGAAGACTGAGTCACTGGGAAGCTGAAACTGAGGTCGTTTTGGAGTGTGGGGTTTGAGAGCGGGGTCCTTGGGTTCACTCTGGGAAAGGTCTCGCTCTCTTCGGAGGCCCGCAGAGAGTTTCTCCGCGAGACAGACTCAGTTATACACAAACAGGTTTATCAGGGCAAGGGAATTGAAGGGCGCTGGTACAGACATAAGCGGGCAGAAAGAATAGAAGAGGCCTGCATGGTTGCAGCAGGCGGGCAGCCCTGAGGCGAGCTGCCTCTGCTGAGGTCAGCGAAGACCCGACTGGTGCAGGTCACGGGCGTGCAGGCCGCTGCCCTGCAGAGGGACAGAGCTGGTGAAGGAAAGCACCTGCATAGGTGCAGGTGGGCAGAGAGATGGCTGCCCGCCTACTTGCAGGAGGACACTGATAGAGCCTTCTGTCAGTGGGGAGGGGCTCATCTTCGAAGATGGCTCCTCTGTTACTGATTGTGAATAACTTAACTAGAATGTGAAAGGAGACTGGAGATTCTACAATGGGCTCAATCTCCTTATCTTTACCTTCCGCCAGCAGTCTGATACCTGCCTGGGTCTGCTTTTGTGATTAGGCATTGGGGTAGCTGGGTTCATGGTTATGCTAATTCCGTCTACCCCCACCTCCTTGTGTGGGTCCTTATTTTTAAGGTATAGCTCCTCCATCAAAACCGCTCTTAACATCTTGGGTTAAAGACAAGGTGTTGGGGAGGTGAAGGCCAGTTCTAGGCGCTTCGAGAAAGATCCGTAAAGGAGGAGTTGGTGTTACTCAGATTCAGTATTACCTCCTGTGGGAGTTTCTACAGATGTGATTATCCTCCACTTTCCGCTGCTGAGGGAGACACCCTTACAGATTTTGATACAGGGCAAATGGAGCTTTAAAGTTTCCAAAGGCAGTGCCCCAGTTGCTCACGGGGGCACTACCTTTACCGGACTTTGGACTCTGCCAGTTATAATATGAGATCACATTTATAAATGTAAATGCTTCTGACAAATGGATAAATTCTACTTGGTTTCTCAGAGGTTTTCCTTTGTTGTTACTTAAAAATAACCAGCTTGAAAAAAAAGCTATGTGTCAAAGAAGCATGTTTTGCTCCGCTGGACGGGAAAGGAGAATTAAGGAACAGGAATATGAGCATGAGCTCTGTGCTGTGTGTTCTGGCCTGGAAAGTCGCAAAAAGTTAGGCGATCTGCCCAAGTCTGTGCAACCCAGAAATATTGTATATTGTAGTATAATGCTGGCCTGGCCGGGGTCTCGGCAGCAGGGGCAGATGGCACCGGTATTCAGTTAAAATGACAGTTCCGGGCTTCCCTGGTGGCCCAGCGGTTAAGCGCTGCACTGTGGAGCTGTCGGCAGCAGCGACTCGAGTTCGACGTCAGGCCGGGGAGATTCCCACATGGCTCGGCAGACCTCTCCTGCCTCGCCCGCTGCTCCCCTCAGCAGTGTGTTTCTGTCATTCTGCCTGTTCTGCTTCCCACTGTGTCTCTAGTGAACCCTTTCGCCGCCCCACTCCTATGGTCTATACCCCAGCTTGTATGCATAAATAAATAAATCTTAAAAAAAAATAAAACAACAGTTCCCAGGCCTGTATATACAACAAATCTGGAATAAGGTCATTTTGATGAGGTGTGGGGTCCAGTGAGGAGGGGCCTTGGATCACCTCTGAGAAAAGTTTCACTAGAGTCTCCAAGTGGCACAGGGCAAGTTTCCCCGGGAGACAAGACAGGAAGGTTACATTTTAAAAGGACAGGTTTGTCAGGAAAGGAGAAAGAAAGAGCCATCTGCATAATCACAGGCTGGCAGAACTGCTTCTAGCCAGTGCAGAAGTGACGCTGGTAAAGTGTTCTGAGAGGGGTTCATTCCTTTGTGGAATTATCTAGCGTTCATCTACGTGTTGTTGAGTTACTTCTCGGGTATGAGTTGATTTGTAAGGACTGGTGCTTCTCCACATGGCCCTCAGTCTCCACAACCCACCTCTGGCCTGCGGGTACTTTCCATAGCATCTGATACTTGCTATAGCAGTTGGGGCCTAAGGATTTTTCATTTCTTTTTTTTTTTTAAGACTTATTTATTTATGCATACAAGCTGGGGTGCAGGCCAGAGGCGTGGGGTGGTGGGAGGATTCCCCAGAGACAGAGTGGGGAGCAGAACAGGTGGATCTACTGAAGTATACTGCTGAGGGGAGCAGTGGAGTGAGGCAGGAGAGGTCTGCTGCGCCCTGTGGGAAGTACCCTGGCTGGGGATGGAACTCGTGCTGCGGTGGCTGCCAATAGCTTCATAGTGCTGCGCTCAACCCTCAACCTGTTGCGCCACCAGGGAGGCCCAGGATTTTTCATTTCTATAGCTGGTTTAACAACTGTGTTAATCACTTCTATCCCACCTCCAGTTTCTGGTCTTGTGATCCCTCCATCCTAAATTTTCTACTCTTAGCTTCCATCACTTGTCTTATAACTCTGATAAGAAGAAAAAAAAAAATCCAGCCCGTCGGCCGGGGAGATTCCCATGTCTTGGCAGATCTCTCCTGCCTCGCCCGCTGCTCCTCTCAGCAGTGTACGTCAGTCAGTCTGCCTGTTCTGCTCCCCACTCTGTCTCTGGTGAACCCTCTTGCCGCCCCACGCCTCTGGCTTGTATGCATAAATAAATAAATCTTAAAAAAAAAAAGAAACATAAGGTTACTTAGATCCTAGCAGGACATTCTTGGTCAAGGTCACTGAAAAATACTAAGACATTTTTAATAGTCTCTTAGTAGAAGGTTTTGTATACTTCATAATAGATGAGTATTGAAACCAGGGAAGGTTCTGTCACAGGGCAGGTGAGGGGCACCGCAGAAGCCCCAAACCTGCCTGTTCTAAATAGGGTCTGCCGCCCCCTGCATCAAGACAAAACATACATTAGTGCTTAAGATCTTTAATGGAAAAAAACTTTAATACAACTGTGTGCAACAAGGAAAAGACAAAGAATATAGTTTCCAAATCAAGCACCCAAAGTTACCCATCCCCTCGTGGGTAAATGTCCAGCCAAACAGGATTGGCCCAAAGCGGCCACTGAGGCCTGAAATCTTGCCACAAATCTAAGGCATCTTCTGGTGGGCACCCATAGGAAAGGGGCAGAAGGGACCAGACAAGTCTGGGAGGAAAAGAGCAAAATCAAAATCAAGATCAAAGCTGCCACTGTCAGCCTCCTGAGGGTCTCTCACCCATGTCTGTTTCAGCCAGTCCAAGACCAAGAAGCCAGTGCAGCTTCTTCACCTGTCTCTGCTCCACAAGCCTCCTCCAGGGCTACTCCTTCCTTCCTTCTCCAGTTTCTTCTCCAGCTACTTCTCCTGGTTCAGCTCCACCCTCCCTGAGGTGGGACAGGGAACCTGGAGCCGCTCCTTTTCCTGGGGATCACCTTCTTATAATTCTGTCACAAACCTGCCCAGGAGTTCTTGGAAGTTTGGCTTCCAAAGAATGAGCCAGTTGCCACAGGCGTCAATAAGGAACAGGAGGATTCAGAGTTGTGTGAAGAAGCCAGAGATGTATTAGACGGCACAGAACAGTGCCCACAGGAGGGCGTCTCCGGTGAGATACCCAAGGGGTACTTCTTCAGGCTGCTTTATATATTTTGTTCTTTATGAGGTTCTGGCTTTGGACTGCATTAGATGCTGAGGTCCGTGATCAGGCATTGGTTGGGGTGGTCTGGGGTCTGCTATCAGCCATCAGTTGGAGTCACCCGCCGGAAAAATTCTTCTGGGTACTTTTCTTACTGTTGGCCTCAGTACCTGGGTCAGGGAAACCTATTTCTGTCAAAAGGGCGCCCCCCAAACTCAGTCCCTATCCATTCATCCCAGAAAGGTGCTCCAAATCTACAGCCTGGGTGGCCGGAAAACTCTGGTTATACTGTCTCTGTCTCCTCCAAACTCTAAGGTTTAAATCCATTTAATACCTTTCCCCACCTCTGACATCAACTCTTGCCTAACTAACTTCTACTCCACAATCTTTGGACCCTGACTTTGGATGCTCTTCGGTTATGCTCTCCTGGGATGACCTCTGGACAGACTAGAATGCCACCAGTGACATGACTCACTAATTTAGTTGTGATGTATCTTCATTTTAGAAGGAACATTCTGAAGAGCGCTGTTCTCTGTAGTACACGGATCCAGCCATTCCACGCCTGGTCATGGCGTTTTGTGGGGCGTCATTAACTAGGGCTGATGATCAGTTTCTTTACCTGAATCACCATCATCTCCCCTTACTGTAATTATGGTTACCTCCCAAGAGTCCTTCTTCCTGGCTCCATTATCATATTTATTAGTCTCCCCCAAATTCTGGCTCTGTCCTTCGCAGGCAATGGAAGAGGCACATTCCGAGTTTCAGAGAAAGCGCACAGAGATACACACAGATGAAGACAATACACAAAACAGCCAGCCTGAGATCGAGAGATAAAAGAGACATTGGTCTTTCTATCATTTATCGCACCTCTATTTTTTATTTAGTGTTTTTCACATTTTGCTATTCCTTTAGCATTTCCATATGAATTTTAGTTCTTTACATTAGTAGATTTTCCCTCTTGTGAATTCTCTGATGTTGACTAAGGTGTGAGCTCTGACTAAAGGCTCTCCCACACTCACCGCATTCATAGGGTTTCTCGCCAGTGTGGATTCTCAGGTGTCGAATAAGGTGTGAGCTCACTCTGAAGGTTTTCCCACATTCTCTACATTCATAGGGTTTCTCTCTGGTGTGAATTCTCTTATGCAGAATAAGATGTGAATTCAAGCTGAATGCTCGCCCACATTCTTTGCATTTAAAGGGTCTTTCCCCAGTGTGAGTTCTCTGGTGTCTGACGAGGTCTGAGCTCCCCCCAAAGCCTTTCCCACACTCATTACATTCATAGGGTCTCTCTCCAGTATGGATTCTCTGATGCCTAATAAGCTTCGAGCTGTGTCTGAAAGCTTTCCCACATTCATTACACTGATGGGTTTTCTCCCCACTGAAAATTGCTGTATGTTTAATAAGGTTTGGGCTCTTGACAGATTTTGGATATTGGTGCATTTTTTCTTCAGCACAAATTTTTTGATGCTTAATAAAATCTGAATTCCATTTGAAACCTTGGTCATAGGCACTGTGTTTATAAGATTTCTGGTGGATGAGTTCATTGGCGTTCAGATTTAAGCTTCTCTCACATCCATCATGACTTATTTCATGTGTTAGTGTGTTTTTGTGGGTGAGGATTTTACTAAAACCTCCATCCTGAGCAGATGATGGCCTCCGTGACGCTCTTGGTCCTTTTTCCCACTGGTTCTTTATCCTGCCTGTAGACTTACAGGCTTCGTGAGGTTCAGTGGGCCCTTCTGACACGATTCTTCCCGATACAATTCTCTGTGAGTCTACCTTTTCGTTAGTGTCCAGTTTTGATATGGAGCCACTGTTCTCACTCTCGTTATCTAAAAGAACAATTGGAAAATTACAAATCTTCTTGGTATGGAGCAAAATTCTCTCTTTCTTAATTGGGCGATGACACACAGGAAAGAGTCCTCTACTTCCCTTTGGGTAGTGAATGACAGCACCACCTACGGCTGGACTAAGACTCGTCTGAGGAGGGAGGTTAACTGTCTCCTTCAGGGACATGCCCGCCACAGAATGTCGCCCCTTACCACATTCCAGCAGGAGCTGGGGTTCTGAGGAACCATGCAGAGCCTTGGTGTCCACTGGCTGGAACTGGTCACTAAGGACTGGTCCAGGAGGTGCTACCTTTTTTCTAAATATTTCTCGTCCATGTCCATGGACAGGAACCTGAGAAAAACAGAGTATACTTGGACTTAGGAGAGAATCCCTGTCGGAATTAAACATTTTTAAACAATAAAGAGAATCTCTTACAGGAATGCAAAATGGGGAAAGGAAGCTAAGTCCCAGTGATCTGTAAAAGGCAGCACAGCGGTACAGAGAGGGGGAGATATAAAACATACACCGCTGAACTAAAGCTCCTGCAAGTCTCACTTCGATCTCGGGCCCTTTTCTCCTACTGTGGGGCTCTGTCCATTCTGGAGCCCTCGCACCTCCCCTCCCTTCAATACCTGGGGTACTGCTTCTTCGGCGCCTCTCTGCAAATCTTCCAGGATGGTCACGGCCTCCTCTCCACTCTCCGGGTGATGTTCACGGACCCAGGCCTGCACATTCCCCGGCAGGATGCTCAGGAACTGCTCCAGCACCAGCAGCTCCAGGATCTGCTCCTTGCTGTGCGTCTCAGGCCGCAGCCACTGGTGGCAGAGCTCCCGGAGCCGGCCCAGCGCCTCATGGGGCCCAGAGGAATCCTGGTAGCAGAACTGCCTGAAAAGCTGGCGGCAGAGCTCCTGCCTAACAGGGTCACTTCTCTGTATGCAAATGTCCTGCCTCCAGACAAAATCTTCCTCTTCTATCTTCACTATCTTCAAAAGTCCTTCATCCTCTTGAAAGTTTTGAACTGCCACTTTCTTTGATTCTGTCGTCATCTTGGGATAGAATATATTATCACAAGTCCCACTTCTTATTTGGTTTTAGGGATTCCTGGAGGGATAAAAATAGTTATTATTACTGTCCAGGAAATGAAAGATCACATAATAGAAGTAGTCATTCTCCACTACCTAAAAAATATACTAGGCATTTCCTCTACATAAAAGTACAATACAGCTCTGTGGAATACACTGGAACAGGAATTCTACCTCAAAGCATCTTAAAATGAAAAAATAAGGATTTAAATTACAAACATGAAATATAAAGCAATATAAAATGTTAACTTGCCACATGCCATGAATTGATTGTAAGTCATAAAATAAAGGCCAAAAGCGAAATATGGTAGAAGTGCTCCTATAACGTTGAGATGAAAAAGAGCAAAGTTGGTTGCAATGGTCGGGGGAAGGTTAATGAAGTAACTTCTGAAGGATATCAGACTTGAGTAATTTGTGGGAGAAACAGGAAACTACAAGCAAGGAAATGTGTAGCAGGTTAGTGGCAAGAACAAAGAAGTGGAAAGCAAAAAGTCAGCAGGATAATATAAGGATGATAGCAGAGAACTCTATTACTGCAGAGAGCCTCAAATATCAAGCTCGTGAATTCAGCGCTTCTCTCTCAGGCACTGCGGAGCCAGTACAAGGTTTTGATCAGAAAGACCTGCTCGTGGAGTTTAGCATGTTATTTATTTCTAGGGTAGGCTCAACAGGAAGAGATAGAAACAAAGAAAAGCCATGGTACTCATACAAGAGTGAGGAAAATACAGGCTTGGAATGTTATATTTATCTATTCAGAATTTGGAAGTAGAATTACTTATGAATCTCTTAAAAGGATAGGGCAACTTGAGAGCAATTTTAGTCAGTGTAAAACACTCCTCCAAAAGTCTCAGATGGGGTTTCCCTTTTGTTCCAACAGCTCCTTCTCTGTCTTCTTAGTTTCATGGCTTTGTCCGTGTCTTTGTCTTTGACGACTATCATGTCATTATCCCCAACGAAATGAAAGTAGTAAACCAGCACCATGACTTGCTTATTAGCCTCCTGTGAGTCCTGTTAGTAGGTGTCAGTTCCTCAAGCCTTACTGCCATGTGGAAATGGTAGTTTGGTTTCAGAACTGAAAAACAACAGGAATTTACAGGTGTCCTAGTGGACCATAGCAAAATGCAAACATCAGCCTTTCAGTTCCTCCTCCTGCTAACCATGTCCCCATGCTGACTACAGAGTGCTGCACTGACAGGCACTTTATTAAGATAATTTAACACAAAACCCTGGGCGAGAGCCTCATCGCAGTGCTATCCGAGGAAGTCTGACTTCAGAGCTGAGTTACTGCCCAATCATTTGGGAACTTTGTGAGAAACAGATTCCTGGGCCCTGCCCCCGCAGATGGTGGCTTGGTTAGTAGAGGGTATGCCTAGAACATCTATATTCTTGTGTACAGATACAAGATGTTTAAAAAAAATTCAGTTTACAAGAAGCTTGTAAAATAGTGGGAAAGAAATGAGAACATACATATGGATAGAAAACATTTAAACAACAAAACATGTTTCACATGTCAACATACACTGAAAATGCCTGAGAAATTTGAGAGCTGAGGCACTAAATAAGCGGAATGGTAGATGCACTGACTATCCTAACGGTGCTGAGGTAGGGGGAGAGTGTGTGCAGATGGTAGCAAATATTTCCTAGAGCTGTCAGGGTTTAAACTGGACGATAAAGGAAGAAAAAAAATCAGAAAGGCAAAAGGGAAGGGACAGAAGAATTAAGGAAGTGGGAATTAACAACAGAATGATGGTGAGACCAGCGTGCAAGATGTAGTCACTGGAGTGACTAAATTCCACTGCCTCTGATAAGGAATTGTTACAGGGTAACCCCCTTGGGGTGCCTGTCTGGGTTCTCACCCGTGTGCTTAAAAGAGACTTAAAAACTCAAATGCAGGCACACACAATAAAATTAATAAAAAGATTTATTTACAAAAAGAGAAAAGAAAAGATTAAAGAAATAAATTGGTAAAAACGTCCTACCAGTTTCTCTGAGCTGGACTCTTCCTGCCTACTCAGGAAAACTCTCGCCAATCCACACCATAGACCAAAAACAGCTCCCCTCCAAGCTCACAGGTCAGGTATTTAAGTCCCCAAAACCATTGCTTAACTCCACCCTCAGTCCTCAGCATCCTTCCCTTGGTGATGATGGCATTCTGGGAATAGTAGTCCTAGGTGTCCTGGTTCTCCCTGATCTGAGGTGGGGGTGGGGTCCTGGGACACTCCCCTTTCCTGAGGACCACCCTCTTGCAGAATCATCAACCTCACCGAGAGTTCCTACACTTCCTAACACATCACCTCTGTGAACACAGCACATATCACTGGCATTATTTTAATTGCCGGGCTATTTTTCTTCATTAATAAACTGGTGCTCCATTAGGTTAAGGGCCATGCTTTATCAATACTTAAATTCTCACATTTGTTTATTGATTAAAAGGAAATTAGGAGAGTTTGAGATGCTTTTTGTTTTGGACTTAAGATGATATTGAGACATTCACTTAGAAAAACATTTCCAACAGATATTAAAATATTTAAATGGAAAGGAGCTAGGAATGGAAATACAGATTTAGTCAAGACCCATGGAAAGGACAGTTTAAGATAAATATGGGGATTAATTCTTCAAGAGTGTGAAATGAAGATCATAGGTTCAAGACTGAACCTTGTAAAACAGTTTGGGCACAAGCAAGAACAAAATCTAGTAATAATAAAGGAGAAAAGTGGAGGATTAGAGTGATAGCTTATCAATCATTTAATAGTTTACTGTGACATTCTATTGCTAAAATGGTTTAATTTTACTTCTTGTTTCCTAGATGTGCTATGTACTTACTGGACAGTGTCCTATTGTTATGGACATTATCTCACTTGGCATAGGAAGACAGAAAGTAGGTCTACTTAATACATAATTTGCTTAAACTTTACTGATGTTAAGAAGAAGATTCTACAACAGTGTTATCTCTGATAGCTCAATGTCCTGCTCCAGATGTTTCATCCATTTAAAACAACAGTCCACAACTCAAGATAGAATGATCTAGTTCTTAAGGACTTGATATATCCCACTAATGCTGGCTTTTAAATGTTTTACTAACTTCAGGCAAATAAACATTTATTGAGTATCTTAAAACCGTGGTGTTGGGAGAATTACAAAAAGAGTCAGGCAGACATGTAAACAAATGTTATGAGAACAGAGAACGGAGTGATTGTGTTGGGAAAAGGCGGAGTAGAGGCAGGCTGGGGAAATTGGGGGGACGGGGGAGGGTTCTTGGCGGAAGGTAGGGGATTAAGGGAAATAGGGCAAAGGCCACAGAAGATTTCGGGGGTTCAAAGTGCATGTTGAGGAAGACTCCGACAGCAGTTGGTGTTTCTCACATGGAGTCGCTTTCCACAGTCTTAGAGCCGCCTGCTTGGCTGTTTCCCGCTCGAGAATGACAGCAGGGGTTTTACTGCATTCCTGGTATTCAGGAATTAGGAAATACTGATTGTGTGACTAAATCTCATGGAGGGGGCAGTCCCCACTTTGGCTACAAAAAGGCGGTTACTCCTCCCTGGAGAAGGAGGAGTCACGGGGGACCTCGGGACAGTCTCCTTTGACAGAAAGTAGCCAATCGGAGCCAGAGTCCACCCTGCCCATCTCGGCCGATCACGTCAGGCCACTCCTCTCGCCAGTGACCAGGGGATCCGGCAGAGCCGGACCACGCGCGGCCCCGAGCCACGCCCCCTCGGCCCTCGGCGATGACGTCACGCGCGGCGGGGTAACTATGGAAACCCCATCGCCTCGCGAAAAAGGCTGGCGCGAAAGCCCTCCGAAAGACTAACCTAGCTCCGCCTTTCCTCGGGAATCCTCCGAGGTCCCGGCTCCAGGTCGCCGCAGGGCTGCTGCAGTCTTGAAGAGAACTTGGTGGGAACTAAGTGCCTGGAGGGGACTGGGAGCCGGACACCTGGTTCCCCAAACCCAGACTCACCTCTCCCACAGGCAGGTTCCGATCGGACACTTCCGGTGGAAGGACGGCGCGGCACCAGTTCTCGACGCTTCCTTCTGGAGAGACTTTTGAGTCTGCGCAAAAGGCGACGGACGGGCTCTGGACTGCAATTCCCAGAAGCCTCCAGGCCTACCGTGGCGCTTAGACTCCATTTCCCAAGCGTCTTTGCCTCGAGCCTGAAGTTCCCTGAGCGTGAAGGAGGCGGCGCCTCTCCTCCCCTGGTGGGGTAGGTTTGTCTCCTGCGACCTTGGGGCCTTGTACTTGGCTTCTGGCTGGGGCTGTGACATCGAAAATCACGCCACAGAGACGCAGCTGCAAAGCCTTCATGGATTCCAGTAAGCGTTTTTTTCTGAAACTTTGATTCGTCACCCAACTCGGGTGAGACGAGTCACACAAAACGGGTTTAACCATTACCCTTGGCCACGATGTCTGCACAAATGACCCTGAAGTGTTAACACGCGTGCCCATTGCCCAGTCCATGAGAACGCGAACACTGGCACTAGTTTACACCTACTACCGCTGTCTCTCGTTCCCTCTCTGCACCTCCTCATCCGACGTAACCGCTATTACACATTTTCTTTATTGTTCCCCTTTAAAAAAGTGAGTTCTGTTCAATACATGTGCGTGACCAAAGAATATACGGTTTAATGTTATTTTTAATCTAAAAGGCATGTTATAGGTAATATGATACCTGCTTCTTTTCACCTAACCATGTTACTGGGAGTTAGTCATAATGTTGAATTAAAATTAATTTCCATTGCCATGTAATATTCCAGTATAACATTTCATTCATCCCTTCTAAAAATGGGCTGAAACACTATTATTACTTCTGGGTTACTGCAGTAATCTCTTAAGTGGACTCTCTGCTCCCACCTGTGCCGTCACGTGCTACTTGGAGTAGAGCAGCCAGAGTATTACATGTTTTTATAATCGGATCAACAGTTTTTGTTCATTTACAAAATGAAATGCGACTGTCAGATGGACTGGATATTACCTGAATATGACTGACCTGGGTGTAGGACTGGTTGGTATGAATTTATTGAATACCCACTGAATGAAAACGTGAGGCTGGATTTTAGTTATAAGGTTTAATGGCCTTAAACTCTAAGCTGACAAACTCATCTTTCAAACTCAAAGGTGGAAGTCCCTTCAATTCCAACCAGATGACCCGCCTTTTGGGAGACCAGACCATCAAATTCACCAGTAAGGTTATTCTCTGGCTTAAATAAGCCTTGCACAATTAATTCCACTGCTTGTCTTATTTTCAGGTTGACCTATCTATTTATCTATCTGAGTTATAATTGATATTTAACATAATAGTTTTGAGTGTATGACATAATGATTCTGTATATGAAGAAATGCTCACCATAATAAGTCTAGTTAACATTCATCACCATACACAGAATTTTTTTCCCACGTGACGAGCACTTCTAAGATTTAGTCTCAGCAACTTTCAAATAAGCAGTATAGCATAAACTGTAGTCACCATGCTGTACATTACAATTCATGCCTTATTTATTTTATAACAGGAAGCTTGTGTATTTGATCCTCTTTACCCATTTCACTACCTGTACTCTTGACCTCTGACAATCTCTGTTTTTATTTTTACTTTTTGATATCACATATAAATGAGATCACACAGTGTTTGTCTTTCTCGGTCTGATTTATTTCACTTAGCAAAATTTCCTCAGGTTCCACCCATGTTACCACAAATGGCAAGATTTTGTTCTTTTTTGCTGAGTAGTCGTATGTTATATATGTTGACCATGATTTATCTATTCATCCATAGAGGGACACTTGGGTTATTTTCCATTGTAAATAATGCTGCAGTGAATATGCAGGTTTTCAGATTAGTGTTTTCATTTCCCTCGGATAAATTCCCAAGATGGAATTGTTGGATCATATGGTAATACTATTTTTAATTTTTTGAGAACCATCATACGCTTTACAGTGGCTGCACGAGTTTTCATTCTCACCAACAGTGCACAAAGTTTCCTTTTTCTTCACATCCTTGCCAACACTGGTTATTTCTTAATTTTTCATACCAGCCGTTCTAATAGGTGTGAGGTGATATCTCATTGTGAGATTTCCCTGGTCCTTAGTGATTTTGAAATCCTTTTCATGTACTTATTGGCCACCTGTATGTCTTTGGAAAAATGTCTATTGAGATCCTCTTCCCAATTTTTAATCAGCTTGTTTGTTTTATTGCTATTGAGTTGTGTGGGTTCCTTATATATTTTAGATATGAACACCTTGCAAGTATTTTCTTCCATCCTGCAGATTGCCTTTCTTGGCTATGCAGAACAGAGCAATACCGTTGAAGTGATATCGAATACTGGTCTCAGTTTCCCTTAGCCAATAAAAGGAAACAGGGCTTGAGGAGAAGGAAAATAATTTGTCAAAAAATTGAGGAGGGCAGCAGACTCCTCTCTGAAAGGCCACCGTCCTGCTCTTTGGCAGAGGGCAGGGCTATTTATCCAGAGTTACAAGAGAGTAGAAGGGGTGAGTGGGCAAGAGTTAGCATGTCCCTCCTTGTGATGCAGGCATTTGGAGATTTGGGGGAGATTCGGTTGGCGCCAGCTTGCTTTGCTATCACCCGGTCAGCAATTTCGATACTATCTTCTTAGGGATGTTCTTTTTTTTTCTTGGAATGTAAGAAAACAGGATTATTTTCTTGTTTCTGGACAGTTTGGTGGAACAGGAAGAGAGACATGTCCTTTTATCACTGCATCGTTCCTGTTTCAGAAGCACAAGTTCTCTCATGCCATTATGGGTAGCAGAATATGCGTCCCCCAGATACAACAGGTCCTCACTTAGTGTTGCTGGCAGTTTCTTGAGAAATGCAACTTTAAGTGAGTCGATAATCTGTAATGGAGACAGGTCCTTGAATAACATTGCTTTGTTCAGCTTGGGCAGGGATTGTTTCTTCTCATCGACATTCTAAAGAAATGATGAAGGCAGTGATTATTTGAGGAGCTGCTTATACCCCTTCACATATTGATGAACTTGAGCTGTATGAATTTTAAAACAGCAGATGTAGGTGGAAAGAGGTTTTCTCTTAATTACCCTTATCCGTTAAAAGACAAATCCTCCAAAGGAACTCAGTTGTTTTAAATGCCCCCCAGATTGCTTTTATCACTAGAAAGGAGACTAGAAATTGACACCATACCAGAAAACCTTTGTGACAAACTAACCTATGTCCCATCTATTCTAAGGACTCACTCATCTTTCCTAAAAATTTACTCTTTCCTACGGAAACTGACATCCCTTCTCCCCTTTTTCTAAGATGCATTTAATTCTGAATTTTAAAGTCACCTTTTTAAGTTACTAATTTTTTTTCAGGGTATCTCCTAAGTTTACATAAAGTATATGTGGTAATAAGTTTGTATTTGTTTTTCTGTTGTTAATCTGTTTCTTATTACAGGGGTTCTAGCTAAGAGCTCAGAGGCTAGAGGAAAAAAATTTTTTTCAGCTCCTACAATACTTCTTAGTTTAAAACTTTTCAATAGCTCTCCATTTCATGCAGGGTAAAACCCAGAGCCCTTAAATTGGCCTTTAATCCTATATGACCTGTACCCTGTGTATTTCTGTAATTTATTACTGTCCCTTTGCTCATCTTGCTTCCTCTCATCGGGCTTCCTTGCTTTTCCTAGAATATGTAAGCCTTGTTCTCTCTCTCATTCTAGCTGTTTTTTCTGCCCCAAATGTAGGTTTGGCTGAATTTCTCACTTCAAGTCTCTGCTCAAGTCGTCTCTCCGTAATGAGATCTGTCTTGCCCCCTCCTGGCCATCTTCCCTGTTTTGCTTTTTCTGCAGCATCTTCTAACATGCTTTGTGTTTTATTTATCGTGTTGATTGTCTCCTATGTTGGAATGTAAGATCTTTGAAGTCATAGTTATTATGTTTTGTTCATTATATTATTCAAACACCTAGAATAGGACCTATTTTGAAATATATCATCAATAAATATTTGTCAGATGAATGGGCATTCAGATTATTTTCATTAAAAAAATTACTATCAATGTTTCTGTGAATCTTGTATTTGGCAAGAGTTTCTTTCAGCAGAACTGCTGGGTCTAGGATATGAATGTCGAACTGTTTTCGAAACTGGTTGTCTAATTTATAATCCCACTACCTACATGTATGCAGACCTACTGCTGCCTATTCTCTTCAATAATGGGTTTTACAGACTTCTGAATTTTGGCCAATTCAGTAGATATAAAATATGGTCTTTAGTTATCTTTCTTTAATTACTAGTGAGACGGGACAGCTCAGTGTTTTTTGGTATTGATTTTCCTCTCGCATGATATACCTATGCATGTTTTTTGCTCATTTTTCTGTTGGGTTCTTTAAACTTTTCTCAATGATTTATATGAGTATATATTCTAGATACTGGTTTTTTGGTTGATTTTCTGTGTTGCAAACAATTCTGCCAGTTTTATAGCACACTCATTTTAATTTCTTTATGTTGTTTTTTGAATAGAATTTCTTAATTTGAATTGGGAAAGTTACTAATATATTCTTTTACAATAAGCATTTTCTCTGTTCTTTTAAAAGTTCTTCTCTATCCCCAAATTTTACAGTTTTGCATAAGAGGTGTTTAGGAAAGATTGGTTGAGTAACTGTCTTAAAGAATTGTGTGGCTGATCTTCAATGCTTGCTTCAGTTTGCAATTATATATGATTAGTACATTTCTTGATTATAGTCTTTGTTCTTTTTTTTAAAGATTTATTTATTTATGCATACAAGAGCTGAGGTGTAGGCCAGAGGTGTGTGAGGTGAGAGGATTTACCAGAGACAGAGTGGGGAGCAGGACAGGCAGATCGACTGAAATCCACTGCTGAGGGGAGCAGTGGGGAGACTGGAGAGGTCTGCTGCGCCCTGTGGGAAGCTCCCTGGCTGGGGATTAAACTCAAATTAAACTCGTGCTGCAGTGGCTGCGGCTAGCTTCATGGTGCTGAGACTCAACCCCTTGCGCCACTAGGGAGGCTCTATAGTGTTTGTCCTTGACTGGATGGTAAGCTTTAGGAAGGGGTGTCTGTCTCTTACTCACACTTCTGTGGCCGACTAACTGCCTGACTCTGTCTGTCACACGGTAGATGCTGACTGAGTATTTGTTGAGTGCGTAAATGTGTGACAAGATAAACATCTGTGATCTCGTGCCATAGATGCCTGCAGCTTCTATTTCCTACCTTTTGATATGACCTGAAATTGATAGAAAAATCTTGCATTTGTTTTAAAAATAGGGCCACCGCAGAGGTCCTGCCTCTGTCACATGCAAGCATCCTGAAGGAACCATTAAATGTTTGGGTCAAGGTAAAGTCTAGGGCTGGGGACATTCCTGGAAAAGAGAGCAAGCCTTTCAGCAAGGCTTTGGTTGGAGAATCAATCTGTATCTTTTGGAAATGAGCAAGAATGTGTGTTCTGCTGTCAGTCCCTGGCGGAGTCCTCCTTTGGCACCCCGGTTCAGGGATTCTGGGAGACAGGCGGTCTTAGAGGGATCTGTCGTGATAGTCACACCCGACTGGACTTGTACTCCATTCGGGTTGCTATCTTTTTTTTTTTTTAAAGATTTATTAACTATGCATACAAGTTGGGGTGTATGTCAGAGGTGCGGGGGCGGTGAGAGGATTCCCCAGAGACAGAGTGGAGAGCAGAACAGGCAGATCTACTGAAACTGCTGAGGGGAGCAGCGGGGACACGGAGACGGGAGAGGTCTGCTGATGCCATGTGGGAAGCTCCCTGGCCGGGGATTGAACTCAGGGGGCAGTGGCTGCTGATAGCTTCATAGTGCTGAGACTTAACCCCTTGCGCCACCAGGGAGGGCCCAGGTTGCTATCTTTAAATCAGTTTTATTCATGGAAGCCGACCCTGTTCTTTTATTTTCAGTTTAACCTATAGCAGAATTAGTTCTCTGAGCCTGAACTGGCCACATTCTAGATTTCTGCCAACTCCAGCGGTGAATGATTCTAATCTAGCTGGTCCTCTTGTGCTCGTCTCTCTTCCTTAGGATTTCTCCTGATCCTGCTTCTTGAACTCCTTCAAAGTTTTGTCTACACCAGGAGCCAGTTTTCTTCCCACACAACACATTAATTTTCTAGTAGCTGCTCGTTCCCCCACCTCAGCTTGGATTCTTGTCCATACTCTCATCTCTCTCTTTTGTCCTGGCTGTATCTCAGGTTGGAACAAATACATACCCTCCAACTGTAAAGGTAATGCATATAATCCAGACAGAGAAGTGCAATTTAAACCCAAAAGAGAAGAATAAAAACAGTAAAAAGTAGATGATAAATCAGTGAAATTCAAAATAGAAAGCTATTAAAGAAAGTCCCAACAAAGCCAAAATCTGTCTCATTGAAAAGATCAATGAAATTGTTAGATCTCTGCCCAGGCTAACCAAAATAAAATCCAACAACCAACCAACCAACCAACCAACCAACCAACCAACCACTTAATACCAATATCAGAATAAGAAATAAGAGCTCATCAGTTCTGATCCCTTAAACATAATTCCAACAAATTTACCATATGGATGTAGCACGTTAATAATAGAATCTGGGTGTGAGGTGTATGGGGACTCTTTAGTTTACAGGTGTAGTGTATCTGTAGATCTAAAGCTGTCTTAAAATAAAATTTTAAAAAATGCATCTTTTACTTATTTTATTCTTTTATCTTAAAGCAATTTTCTTTCTGGACAGAGATGAGGTTTATACTTTCCATTACTGTCCCAAGTTTTAAGCTTGGGATCATTGTCTCCTTAAACAGGAACTTTTCAATAAGTAAAATTCCATGCAAGTGATAGAAGAAAGATTCCCAAAGAAACTGTCACAAAGATCCAGATTTGAAGGAGCCAAGGACTGTGCTCTTACACAGCAAACGGGAAATCAAGGGACAATCTCCAGCAAAGATTTAAAATTAATAGCCATTGTCAATGAACTTTTCGTGGAAAAACAAGGTCATGAAAGTGATTAGTATGAATAAATTGTTAAAACTTTATAGAGGACTATTTCTTTGAGGCCGTTTCCATGGAAAGACGGGGTGCTTTCTAGTCAGGGACCTCTGCATTGGACTCTGGGGTCTGCCAGCCCTTTAGGAACTTTTTCTCAGTCTGCCTTTCCCCTGGGCACTTGTGGGTGGAAACCCTTTCAGTTTTCAAAGCTAGATTTTGTGTGTGTGTGCTTGTCTCTCAATATAGGTCTTAAAAGTTGTGGTACCAAATGTGGGGTTCAAACCTTTCCTTCCTCAGGAGAAGCCTGGGGGTGTTAGTTCCCTTACGATGTGGGCCACTGAGCTGGGAGTGGAATCTATGGTGAGGTTGTATTTCAGCTTCTCCTGTCTATGTCAGTATAAGTTTTGTTTTTTTCTCATTTGCCGAATGTGTGAGGGTCACTCAATTTTTTCGTTTCTTTCAGAGGAATTGTTCTAGATGTAGCTGTGGATTCACTGTGTTCAAGGAAGGAGGTGAGTTCAGAGCTCTTCCATGCCATATTAAACTGTAACTCTACATTTTTGCTTTCATTTAGACAGAGCTGATTACCTTTAAGAAGCTGAACTTTTTTTTTTTTTTTTTTTTTTAAAGATTTATTTTTTATTTATACATACAAGTTGAGGTACAGGCCAGAGGTGTGGGGCGGCGAGAGGGTTCACCAGAGACAGAGCGGGTAACAGAACAGGCAGATCAGAAATACACTGCTGAGGGGAGCAGCGGGCAAGGCAGGAGAGGTCTGCCGCGCCATGTGGGATTCTCCCCGGCCGGGCGTCGAACTCGCGTCGCCGCTGCCAACAGCTCCACAGTGCAGCACTTAACCGCTGCGCCACTGGGGA
>PVIJ01013847.1:0-43406 GCA_004024925.1 Scalopus aquaticus
CGCTGGCTCTGTCGTGCCGAACGGAGGAACACTGTCCGAACGTTTTCCTGTCTGTGCCGTTGCGGTGACCCCGCTCACTAGACATGAACACGGGGTAGACGATGTTCCCCAGCAGTCTCAGCGCCCAGCACAGGCCCACCCAGGGCAGGAGGCACCCGGGAGCTTTCTCTCTCAGCCCCGCCCAGCCGGAGCCCCGGGGACTGATGGTGGCGGCCTGGACCACACTCAGGAGGCAGGTGCAGCTGACCGACATGCCCCGGCCCACTCCACCAGCATAGGGTAGTAACCTGCACCCCAAATCACTTTCTTGACACCAGTCAAAATAACGGACTAGATAGCGGATTCCACTTGAGATCAGGACCAGGAGATTGGCCACAATCAGGTTCTTGACAACCAAATCCGTGGCCCTCGGCCTAGAGGCCATGAAATGGAGCAACAGCTGGTGGGACAGGAGACAGAGGTTCCCCAGGATCCCTAAAATGCTCTGCAGGAAAATGATAATCCCAACTGCCAAATACCGGGGTCCATCCTGTCAGATCTAGGGGCTGGCACCCGCCGTCTCACCAGGAGGGCGAAGGTGGGAGCCCGAGGCTCAGCCCGGATCATGTCAGCCGCAGCCCTGCCCTCCCCGCACAGCCCTCTGAGATGTTCCCGTAAAGGCTCCTAGTCCTTTGGAGACTTTCAGAGTTTGAACGTAGGGACTTCCTCACAGACTCCAGAGGCAGCGCTGCCCCGACCTCAGGGAGAAGAGGGCGCACAGGCACAGAGAGGTTCCCGGTTCCCAGAGTCACTCCAGGTTCCGGCCCAGTGAGTCTGAACCTGCTGGGGGACAAACACGGGACACTGACCCACACGGACCAGGGCCCCTCAGAGGCTCCAGATAAACCAGAACTAGATGCCACTTTGCACTTGTCACTGCTAGTGAGAGCGTGGCTTTTACTTCAACTCCGGGCGGAACAAGTTTCCACTTCATTTTGATGTCAAGATTAGACAGTTCACTGTGCTGAAGCTGCGAGGCGTGGGGTCCCCCAGGAGGTCTCCGTGGGGCCTGAGCCCGCGGGAGCCGGGGAGAAGGCAGAGGCAGGTTGGCAGCAGCAGCCGCCCAGCCTGGGCTCCCGCTCATACCCACACACCTGAGCCCGCGGCCAGAGGCGCCCACTAGGGAGAGAGCCCGGGAGACGCGGCTCCCGATGGCCCTCACAGGCGAGAGCTGCCAGCCCCGGAGCTGCCGGGTGAGGGCGGGGCCCGTGTGAAACGGAGCAAGGCACAGGCCCTCGTGGGGGCTGCGGGCAGAGGCTGCGGCGTGTGCGAGCATTTGCCTCGGGATGGAGCCCGGGACGGGCCAGGGTACTTCCAGCCCGGGGTGCTGTCTGGGCCCCACTCTGTTACCCCAGGGCTGTGTCCTACATAAGGGGACCTTTCTCCCCAGAGTGGGGCACGAAACGCTGCCCACGGCGCCCGCGGCGGTGGACAATCCCCCGGTGCTGGGGCCAGAATAATGCTGCCCACCGCGCCCCCAAACCCGGAGTCAGGGAACACCCCGCCGGCTCTCAGACAGGCCTCCTGCCCCCGGGACTGAGGCCCCTGCTCTGTCTCCCCGGCAGGGAGGCCCAGGGACGCCCCAAAGCCCCGGACAGCAGCCAGGGCTCTTACCGAGGAGGCCGAACAGCAGGAGGCCCCAGAAGCGCCTCACTGAGGGCAGAGGTCAGGGTGCTCCTCGCCTGCATGACCCTCAGCGCTCTGTGCTTGAGGAGACACACCGGGGGCCTCAACCTGCTGTCCTCTGGCCAGGTGCCTGCCCGGGTCTTGCCCCTGGAGCGGCTCCCCTTCTTTTACGGCCCCTCCCCGGGGCCCGTACTCCCTCCCACAGACCCCCCTGGAGAACAGAGCAGACTCACCGGCTTCTTGCCGCCCGTGCACGGGCTCAGGACAAGGGCTCAGCTGCGTGCTGGCGCCGGACCCAGGGCACCCCTAGATGTAGTGAGTGACCCCGAGACCCCCCTCCAAGCTGCAATTACCGTGTCCCCTGGAGCCGCGCGGGCAGTGACAGGCCTGGGAGCTCAGAGGAGTCGGCAAAACTTTTCCTGCTGCTAATTGCCAAGAACACTCGGGGTCCCCAGCAGCTCCAGAGACGGCCGGGCCTTGGGAGACTCTGCGTCCCTGGCCTGGGCCAGACGGCGGCTCCCCGGAGGAGCCCAGAATCACCAGGACAGACGGGCCCGCGGGAGGAGGGTGTCGGGGGGCTCTGCGCACGGGGACGGTCACCCGCGGGCGTCTCACTCACTTCACACACGGAGCTGAGCCTCAGGGCGCTCTGGGCACAGACCTGGGGGGCCAGACCCGGGCAGGGGTGACAGGCCCCGGGTCACGTGAAGCGACTCCAGCCACATCCACGCCTTCGCCGTGTCCTCATCAGCACCGACTCATCCGCACATACTCAGAAAGTATGTTTAGCCATAAACTCTCCCTGGTAACCAGAAAAAAAGGCTAATCAGGGCTCTGCTCCCCTGGGAGCTGCTCAGGAGGCCGTGCGCAGGGGCCCCTGTGAACTGGGCTGGATGGCGGGAGCTGCTCAGACCCAGCTGATCGCTCAGAAATGCAGAAGCCCAGGCCCCGTCTCCCTGGGCCTCAGCAGCCTTGGGCACTGTCCGGAGGGCTGTTCTGCTGCTTGCTGAGGTGAGGACACTGAGGAGGCCTGGGAGGTTCCATCTTGGAGGCCACTGAGTGGAGACCTCACCGCAGCCCCTTGGCGGGCCCAGTTTGAGGCTCTGCATTTCCAACACATCCCAGGGGGCCCGAGGCGTGACCCGTCAGCTCCCCACGCTGTCAGGATTGGGCTGCTGGGCCTCCTGGGACCCATCTGGACCCCTCCTCCCTATCCTGTCCCCGTCCCCACAGCTGACTGACCCTCCCTGGTCGGCTCAGCCCCACCGATCACGGCAGGCGCCCCCTCTGGCTCAGGAGTCAGGGAGCTCAGGGGCAGAGCGTGGCCCTCAGCAGGAGGCCAATCCCTGGCGTCCTGGCCACAGCCGGTTCTCTAGAACCTCTGTCTAGAACATAAACTGGGCCTGCCGTTTCCAAGGCTGACCAGGACTTCCTGTCCCCCTTGGGTGACAGCTTCGGTGCGTTTGTGTGACCCTCCCTGGTGCAGAGAGGCCCCAGGCCGGGACCCTGGGGTCTGCCGGGCCTAGGCCGGAGGCCACACTCCTCGATCCTTCAGGTCGGGCGCTGCCTTCGTGGCCACGGCCTGGAGGGCCCACGAGATCCAAGCGCCTTGGGATGCCCCAGACCCCGATCCCTGCAGTTCACGCCACACCCTTCCCTGGGGAGGCAGGAGTCCACCCCCTCAGTCTAGATACCCCTTAATGCTACCTGTGGGGTGGCCAGCAGGACCCCATTATCCCTTGGGGAAGACGACCGTATGTAGGGACCGAGCACCTCGCAGCTCGCTGTAACCCCGGGTGGCTGGGCCGTGATGGTGGAGGGGCTGATGACCATCACTGTCACTGTCCCCTTGACCTGTAGGTTTCAGGCACTGGCCTGTCCTCTGTGTCCTTTTTCTTCACAGGACTCCTGACCTGGTGAGCCCATTGCGAACTTACTCTGCACTCACAGGGCCAAGACGTTACATATTTAAAACACCCTCCAGGAGGCTTATAAAGATGGGATGAGGAAAACAGACTCATATTTTCATGTCCTTATGTGGTAAAGGTGGATTCAAGTGACTAAATGATGCTGCAGTGAGCTCTTGGAAACAGAATGAAATTTCTAGGGTAAAATCAAACAACACTTTGTGAACTAACTTCAAACAAAATAAGGCAATTATACCATAGAAATGTAAAGGGCATTTCCAGTGTGGTTCCAAGACAGGTAGGTTCACATTGAAACCCAATGGAAAGAAGCTCCCAAATAACAAAAGACATTCTACTGTGTTCAAATTATCAATATTATATTAAGCTGAAGTGCTAATGACACTTTTAAGATCAAACAAATGTTGTTATAGACATTGAATTATTTTTAAGAGCAATGGCTAAATAACAATGATACTAGTAAAAACAGGTTTATATCTTAACAATTAAACAACTGTGTGGCAATATACACATCAGATAACATACCTTTTCAGAAATGTCACTATTTTAGTTACTACTACTTGATATTTGTCCCCAAGCACAAACTTCCAATATATTAATAAATAATATGATTGACTTTAGGGAACACAGATATAGGTGTGTACATTATACATGCCCAGGTCACACATACGCTTGATCTGTGTGGGTACCGGTTGTGCAACTGTCCCAGGCAGGGCAGGCTGGCACATGGATTCGGCAAATGGAAAAGAGCCTTGGAACATTAGCAGTGCCCGACAGGCTGAAACACGGGTCTCGTCAGATCTCCTCCGAGCGGAGGCCCTGCAAAATGTGGGTCTCACGCTGCAGCGCCCACACCTCCCCTCATTGGTTCTCCAGGAGCTGAGAGACACCATCCCACAGCCCCTGCTGCCATCTCACAGGCACCGTGCCTGTCCAAGGCCTCCCCTACTGTGTGCAGTGCCTATGCCACCTGCAGCAAGGACCCATACACCTCTGACCATTCATGGGATGGTGCCCACAGAGACTGGAGGATGGCCACCAGGTCCCACCCTCTCATGGCTGGAAACCCCTCAGTCCCTCCCCGGGGTCAGAGGGCTCCAGACACATCGAGGTAAAATCCTGCCAACTACGCCAATTGTTGCACAACCGTCCCAGGCAAAGCATATTGACTGCTGATTTGAATCTTGGAGCCTTACACGTATCTGACATGTCTTTAATGCTGAAACAGGGCACAGGACACACAGACAGGGAGAGAGACACACAGAAAGACTGAAATACTGGAAGGCTGAACAGCAAATGAGCACCCCCGCCCGTGCTGTCCGTGCCATAGCCACATAGTTGATCCACTGCTGCTCACGCAGGGCCCATCTGCGTTACTTGGATGTCAAAAAGGTGGAAATATATCTAACACATCCCAAGGTTACTAACTCTCTGTTGTTTGGAAGGCAAAAAATAGCCCAAATTATCTCATTTCCTTTCCAGTATATGAGCAAATTTAATGCAATTCTAAGTATGCGAGTGTACCTGCATACCCCAACTCCACGCAATTCAAGTCTCTTTAAATTGACACAGTTTTTAAAGACTCACCCCCCAAATCAAAGAAAGTAAAGGCAAATATAGACAGCTGGGATTACAGTAAACTGAAAAGTTTCTGTACAGCAAAAGAAATATTAAACAGAGACACTCTACTGACAGAGAAAATTCTGTACCCCATATGACCGATAAGGGACTGATCGCGAGGATCTACAAAGAACTCACATGACTCAACAACAACAAAGCCAACAATCCAGTCAAAAAAGGGGCAGAAGAGTTAAAAGGACACTTCTCCAAAGAGCAAATGCAAATGGCCAACAGGTATATGAAAAAATGTTCAACATCCCTTATAAGCAGGGAAATGCAAATCAAAACCACAATGAGATACCACCTTACACCAGTGAGAATGACCCACATTCAAAAAAAAAAAAAAAAAACTGGCAACAACAAATGCTGGCGAGGATATGGAGAAAAAGGAACTCTCCTACACTGCTGCTGGGAATGCAAACTGGTCCAACCACTATGGAAAGCTGTGTGGAGCTTCCTCAAACTACTAAAAATGGAGCTACCATATGACCCAGCAAGCCCAATCCTAGGGATCTACCCAAAGGACACACAATCATTCATTCAAAAGGATACCTGCACACTTATGTTTACTGCAGCGCTATTTGTAACAGGTAAGATATGGAAACAACCCAAATGCCCAAAAATAGATGACTGGATCGAGAAGATGAGGGCTATATACACAATGGAACACTATTCAGCAATCAAAAAAAGATAAACTTATGCCATTCTCAGCAATATGATTGGAGCTAAAAGGAATTGATGTCAACTATAAAGTATTAAAAAGTAAAAGAATTAATGGACACAATCACCCAATGCCATTTATTTAGTCACTTATTCACTTTGTAAGTCATGGGCCAATTACAATGTTTAAAGAAGAAAAGCGCAGGTGAAAGCGTGAAGATAAAATGAAATGCAGGCGGCGCAGTGAACCAAAACACAGGGCAAAGCCACACGTCGACCTCTAAGTCACTCAAAGGTAAGGTTCTGCTCCCCTTTCCCAGCTCATTCACGCCGAACAAATCTCCCAGAAAATGACAGAACAACTGCATGAAACAAAGACTTCCATCTCTGTGGGCGAAATGCACAAACCATCATGGACCCCCCCAGACCTGACTCACTGCCAAGGCTCTGCTCCCCATGCTGGGCCCCGAGGCCGGCCCTGCGCTATCTCCGAGGGTCTCCTCTGCAAAGCCCACTTCCGGGTGTTGAGAAATTTTCTTAGACAGAGAAGTTGCGCCCAGGGACTTCCATGCACACACCTGAACGTCCGTGCACGCAGCAGGAAGCGTCAGCACGCGGGGCATGTCACATCCCTGTACGGTCACGAGGGTCCCCGGGCTGACCCGGAGATGTCCCGCTGTCCTGGCACCGGCTCCCGGGAAGCCGGCCAACACCCGCCAGGACTCTGAGAGGCAGTGCCCAGGATGGCACACTGCTGCCCAGCACACTTTACCGCTCTCTCCCGAGAGGAGACGGGTCCAGGTTCCTCCGGCAGCCAGAGCAGAGACGGGCCGGGTCCAGCTCCCTGCTCATGAGTACAAAGGGGCTGATGGTGGGGAAACAGGAGGCTATGACGGAGCTGGTTCTCACCAGGATCACGTCAGGATAGTGGAGGAGACTCAAGCACACCTGGCAGGTGCAGGAGAGCGCGTAGAAGCAGACGAAGGTGCTGACCAGCAGGAGGATGGTGCGGGTGGCCCGCGCCTCGGGGGAGGTCGTGCAGGCGGCGCTGCTCCTGCGCAGGTGGCGGACCCGCTGCCGGTGCCGGTGCAGGGTGCAGACCATGGCGCTGCTGGCCCAGAGCATGAGCCCCATGCACAGGAGGTCGGGGGACAGGAGCAGAGCTGCAAAGAGTGAGCCCAAGGTGGTGTCGTGACGAGGAGAATCACACTGTCCGAACTTTTTCCTGTTTGAGGAGTTTGTGGTGCTCAAAGCACTTCTCATGAACACGGGATACAGGACTCTTATCACCATGCTCAGCGCCCAGCACAGGGTGAGACAGGGCAGGAGGCACCCGGGAGCTTTCTCTCTCAGCCCCGCCCAGCCGGAGCCCCAGGGGCTGATGGTGGCGGCCTGGACCACACTCAGGAGGCAGGTGCAGCTGATGGACACGCTCCTGCCCACTTGGCGAGCATAATGAAAAAATTTGCAGCCAAAATCACTGAGGGCAGGGTACACCCCAAAAGATGTCGGGGGATAGCAGATTCCACTTGAGATCAGGACCAGGAAATTGGCCACAATCAGGTTCTTGATTATCAAGTCTGTGGCCCTCGGCCTAGAGCCAGTGAAACAGAGGAAGAGCCGGTGGGAAAGGAGCGAGAGGTTCCCCAGGATCCCCAACACAATTTGTAAGAAGATTGTCATTTCTGCCGCCAGTTCCCAGGGGTCCATCCTGTCAGTCCTCAGCGGCTGACATTGGCCTTCGGAGCAGGAGGACCCCGCCTGGGAGCACCAGGCTCAGTCAGGAGGCTCAAGTCAGCCCCAGCCCTGTCCCCCCACCCACGAGAGCTGCCACGAGAGAATTTCAGAGGATGAAGGAATGAGCAGGACAAACTGTTCGGGGTCCCCTTCCTCACAGACTGCCGAGGCAGCGCAGTCCCGTCCTCAGAAGAGGGTGCACAGGCACAGGGAGATTCCCGTTCATCAGATTCACTCACTGCTTAGGGCCGAGTGAGTCTGAACCTGCCTAAGCTGGGGCACCAGGTGCCCTCAGGTCGGGGGGCTGCACCCTGCTGTCCTCACTAGCTCAGGGGGTACCTGCTCAAGTCTGGTTCCAGGAGTGGGCTCCCCTCCTGCCACATCCCCTCCCCGCCTCCATGAGCACAGAGCAGACTCACCGGCTTCCTGCCGCCCGGGCGCTGGGCTCAGGGCAAGGGCTCAGCCTGCGGCCGGGGGCCGGGCCCAGGGCACCCCTAGATATAGTGAGTGATGCCGAGGCCCCAGGCCCCAGAGCTGCAATTACCGTGTCCCCAGGAGCCGCGCGGGCAGTGACAGGCCTGGGGGCTCAGAGGAGTCGGCAAAACTTTTCCTGCTGCTAATTGCCAAGAACACTCGGGGTCCCCAGCAGCTCAGGAGACCACCGGGCCTTGGGGAGACGCTGCGTCCCTGGCCTGGGGCAGACGGCGGCTCCCCCGGAGGAGCCCAGCATCACCAGGACAGACGGGCCCGCGGGAGGAGGGTGTCGGGGGGGCTCTGCGTGCTGCGAAGTTCCGCCCTGATGCGAATTCTTACCAACTGCATCCAAAACACTTTGCGCAAAGAACTGGAATGAGTACAAAACGTCCGGGAAGGTTTTAAAAGGCATCAAATGACAAGAACATGATGATGTAAATGACATTCATATCACTGTCTTCATTTGCACAGCTCTTTACCAATTATTGTGGAAAACATTTGGAAGAGACACTTCTCCAGTATTGAGTCTCACTGCTGACAGAATGCGGGGGTGACTATTTACCACAAAAAGAGAGAGACGGTTCCCAAATATTCTCTCACAAAGGAAGCACCAGGGTCAGGTGCCCCCCCCCCCATCGCAGAGCCCTCTGCGTCTAGGTTTAGGTCTAGGTTTAGGGGTGCTGTGGGCTTGATCAGGATCATCAGCTACTCAGCACCGTCCTCCACACCCACATCCGCTGAATTTTCGGTGACAAAAGCTGGCTGTCTTTGTAATTAAGAAAAGCAAAGTAGCGCCTCCCTGGTGGCGCAGCGGTTGAGCGCTGCACTGTGGCGCTGTCGGCAGCGGCGATGCAAGTTTGACGCCGCCAGGGAGAATCCCACATGGTGCAGCAGACCTCTCCTGCCTCGCCCGCTGCTCCCCTCAGCAGTGGATTTCAATCAGTCTGCCTGTTCTGCTCCCCACCCTGTCTCTGGTGAATCCTCTCACCACCCTGCACCTCTGGCCTACACTCCAGCTCTTGTGTGCATCAATAAATAAATCTTCAAAAAAAAATTCTTATCATCATTTCCAAATCAATTTGCATCTCGTTATGCAAGTGACTCCATTACTTTCTCATGGTAAATTTTTGATATCACATACTTCCTTTGACTTTAGCTCATGAAACACCCTGTCAATTACTTTCTACTTCTCTCTCAAGTGCTTCAGTAATGATACAACTTTGGGGGCTGAAAATTCAGAATTAATTTTATTTTGGGTAGAGCCCAGCCTGACACACCTGCTTCACTGCCGGTCTCTGCTCACCTGAGACCCCGGCCGCCTTCAGAGACCGTGAAAAGTAGGACTCTCTCCCAGGCCCGTTAATGGTCGCCAGGAGGAGTCTCACAAGATACTCAACATTGTTTCTGACAGTTGGTAACTGGGAAAAAAGTTTTTCCATAGTGTTCTCAGTTCTCCAAGCCGCCCTGTCATTACTGCTTCAGGAGAAATGATAATTGCAGTTCTGAGGGGGGACGAGGTCACCACATCACAAGCCTCCATGTAGGGGATCTGACTCTCCTCCACTGCCTGCTGGGGGCCCTGAACATCACCTGGAGCCGAATGTCCTGGCAGAGGGAAGGCATCCAGTGAGTACTTTCTGTTTCAGTCTGAGGCAGACTCTGCAAGGAAGGCAGTCTGAGTCTGAGACAGCCCTTATGTCTCTTCTGGGGTGGAGACAGGTGATCCAGTGGCAAAATTGGAAGAGGAAGGGGGATGATTCCTTTGCTAAGAGATGAGCTAGAGAAAAGACTCAAGGGCTCGAAAACTGTGCCGACCTTGACGACTCCCAGTGTAGTCTAACTGAGTCCTCTCTGAGGAAATGTATTGGTTGTTGGAGCTCGTCGCCCTAAAGAGAGCCGGAGTCTTTTGTTTATACCCGGTTACTCTGCACACGGAGTTCCGGGAGGTTAAAAGTTCTGCAAACCGAATTTCTTCCCAAAACTGACTCCTGTTCTCTGAGGACTAATGGCTTACTAATTGTAGAACTTACTAATTTGTAGAAGCATAAATACAATTGCATGCTATTTTTGTGTTCCTTTGTTCTTATCTTTAATAAAAACATAGGCTGGGAGAGTGAGAGGCAGAGCTGCTCTCGATGGTGCTCTCCCCGTCTCCCCTGCTGCAAGTTTATGGAGACTCCGAGTCTTTGTAATAGTGAGAACTTCATTCGTTGTCTGGTAGTCTGCAGGGACTGGTAAATAGTGAAACCTAATTTTTAAGGTACTTGAGGATTGGAGTCGTGAAGTCACACTATTGTTCACATTTCCTTACACAAATCATGGACTACATTTTCCATGTCACTGTTAGGGCCTTTAGAGCAGCTCCAAGCTTAAAATAAGAGTAGGACAGAGCTGAGTAACCACCTAACCTTGTGCGGAAACCAGCTGTCTGAATTTGGTTCTGGAATAAAAATCCTTTTCTAGAACTCTGGCTTTATGAGGCCATGACTGGAGGCAGTAATTATGCCGCGACTGAAACAGACTAATGATTATGGAGAGACACTTTTCCTCTTGACGCTGGGGAAGCAGCATTGAGGGAAAAGGCAATAATGCAATTATAAATTATGGATGACCAAACCAAACATTTCATGTGTAATTTCTTCTGGGTTAATAATGTCTTAGCGTTAGTCCCACGCTTGAGACGCATTTCCCTATTTGAATTTCTACAACGCAGGAGGCTTCACACCCCCCCAACTTCATTTCCATGTCTCCTGTATTTTATTCCTTCACAGATCTTGCCCCATTACTAGTAATTTCACTTGCCCTAGCTATTAATAAATAAATAAGCAAGCAACCTGAAATGATTACAACTCAGTTTTTATCCTACCCTATTTTATCACATTAGTGTTTCATAGCTGAGGGACAAAATAACATTACCCCATAATTTATCTCATTAAATACAAATTTATTTCATCGATACCTTTGGATTTTTATTTCTGGCAGGCCAGCAGATGGGTCTTTCTGCTGAGAAACCAGTCTGTGTCATTCAATCCAACTTGACCTTGAGGCCCTTTACTTTAAGGTCAGACAGTATTGAGAGCAGCCGCCTTTTATTAGGCCACTTGAAACCTTTATTTGATATTGCTCGAGAGTAAAGCTTGACACCCGAATGGAAATTGCTTACCGCCGAAATGGTGATACTAGCACTATGAAATACAACGGCCGTGTGTGTGCGTCACTAAACAGGCAGATTCTACCATTCTTTTGGCAGACAAGCCAGTGCTACCTTCTCAGTTCAACAACACTGTATGGTCACCAGGTTACACCCTACTGGGGTGCAGGCCAGAGGTTCAGGGGGTGAGAGGATTCACCACAGTGAGGACTCTCACCTGGCAACAGCCCAGCCCGCTGCAGCCACTGTATCGCGAGACGGGTCACGTGACCTCCCTGAGCCCAACTTCTCCCTGCCTTGACAGTGGAAACGATGCTGGTGCCTCCAGCCAACAGATGGCGAGGTCAGAGGAGGCTGGTAATTCGGGGGCCCCAAGGCGCCGCATATTCTAAGCGTGAGCTGTGATTTATACATTTAACCAGACAGGAGGCTAAGCACGTCTCCCTGGGAGCCTGCTGTGCGCCAGTGCACGCAGGGAAGGTCGCCCGCATCTCCTGGTCCCAGGCAGCGGCCTCTGCCCTGGACACGAGGACCTGGCCCAACGGCTTCTAAGGATTTGGCAACAAGCATGTTCCATTTACCCTAAAATACAGTTGGGATCCTGGGATTTTCCCTTTTCTCCGCCATTTTCTCTTCCTTTACTGCTCTGAGTCCAAGGCCTGACCTTCGACTCTCAAGACCCGGATTGCAGCCATGTCTAGGTCACCCCCCAAACCAATGGCCCCCACTGGGCACCATTATTCCTCGGATGGTTTAGAATGTCGGCTTGTTTTCTGGCCTCACAGAGAGGCTACGACGCGCCCACCTCTCCAGCGGCCCTCCCACCGCCACCCGCACTGGGAACCTCACGTGGGTAGAGCTGAAAGGATCCCGAGGGTTTGGGGGTTTCTGTTTCCTTTGCTAGACCCTGAGTGGTCGGTACATATTTTCCCTCTGTGTATGTCTGACAGATGCAGCCGCAAAAACACCCTCAAGGAAAGAAGGATTTAGGGGCTGGCAGCAGGCGGCACCGTCACCACCCCCACCCCTGCATGTTTCTTGTTTGGGCTCCTGGGGGGCCCCTGGCTCTGCAGTTTTATTCCCACATACCCAACCAGCAGGTCAGACACTCAGCAACGACCTCTGTCCCTGCCCGTCCTCCCAACTTTCGATTGGGTGATGTGCATTTGTTAGAACAAGAGACACGGCCAGGTTACGAGTGCACCACCCATGGGGTTTCTCAGCCACAACACAACACCCAGATCAAGAAACAGAATGTCCTCAATGGCCCAGAAGCCCCCCTGTAAGTCAGGACCCCGTGAATTCTGGGGCACTATTTGCGGGAGGGGGATTCATGGGAATAAGGGGGGTAGGTTTGCACGAAGCCTGACATTGATGAGTTCCCTTTTGTTGGCTTTGTATGTAAATATATGGAAACGTATGGAAATATATGGAAATGTATGGAAATAGGAGCATACTTAGGAACTTTCCATACTGGCCCCTTTTCCCACTCCCGTGGTTTTGGGAGCACATCTGTACCCCGGTGTCCTACTGCTCCCGTTCATCACGCTGCTGTGCAGAACTCTTGGGTGAAGAGCAATGACTGGAATCATCCTGCTGAGTTTAGGGGTCTCATGAGGAAAGAGCAGCATCTCCATGCACAATCTAGTCTGTATGAGCATCTTTGTGTGTGTCTCTCGATGAGACCAGCTCTTCATCGTAATGTGCCCAATTTGTCAGTGCACCCACACAGTGCGTTTTGTGAAGCTCCCCAAACACTTTCTCATTCTATGACCACAGAAATACTTTTTGTTCTTCTAGAAACTTCTCTTGAATGTGTAACCGGCCTCTGATTTAGGGTTGCTTCTCTGCCTGGCACGGGCAGTGGCTGAGGTCATCATCTCCCTGTTCCAACGGAGCCCACAAACCCCACCCATTTTGAGACTTCGGGTGCTGCTTTCTTTCCCTGTTCTGTCATCATTTCCCCAAGGCGAATACCAACCACCTCATCTTTAAAGCTGATTTCCCCGTGAAATACAATGTCCCTTCTCTCCATCCAGCAATCTTCTCCGTGCCTCGGGCAACCCCGCGGGAACACGCAGCAGCAATCAGCCTGGTGTCAAGGAGCTTCCGTGGGTCCCCTGCCCAGGAATGACCGGTCTCCTAATTCAAAGGGAAACAGGCTGAATGAGAGAGAACCCCCCAGAGAGCTGACGGTAGTGGTCATCTTCTTCTCCCAGATGGCAGTGCGGGTCCTGGGCAATGTCGCCCTTCTTTCCCATCAACTCTTCCTTCAATTCCCTGGGTGTCAGGTGAGGGCCGCAGACTTGATTCTCAAGCATGTGGTTCTAGCCAACATCTTGGTCATTCTCTCTATGGGGGTCCCCCACATAGCATCAGCTCTTGGGTGCAAACACTTCTTCAACGATGCAGGATGCAAACTTCTGCATGTGCAGCGGGTGGGCAGGGGCGTGTCCACTGGCACCACCTGCCTCCTGAGTCCAGGGTCCAGGCCGTCACCATCAGCCCCACGAGCTCCCGCTGGAAGAACCGGAAAGCAAAACCCCCCAAGTACATTGGCGTCTCCATCCTCCTCTGCTGGGTCCTGTGCCTGCTGGTAAATTTCCTTTTTCCTTTTTGATTTGTCACATGCGCCCAGCAAATGGAGCAGTAACACCGTGACCAGGGGACAAGACTTTGGATACTGTTCCGCCCCAGGCCGTGACAGAACCACACGCCGCACTCGTCATCTTCCCCGAACTTTTCTGTGCCCATCTTCTGGGCCAGCGGCTCCATGGTGCTCTCCCGGCACAGGCACGAGAAGAGGGTCCGGCACCTTCGTGGGACAAGCGTCCACTCCAGGCCCTCCCCCGAGACCAGAGCCACCAGAGTGTCCTTGCCCTGGCGAGCACCTTTGTGGCATTTTTATGCCCTCTCCGCATCGTCCACGTTTGAGTCGCTCACATTTATAAGCCCAGCTGCTGGCTGCTGAACAGGGCCGCCTTTCTCTGTCTTTTCCAACGGTCAGCCCTTTCCTGCCATGAGCTGTGACTGTCGTGTCTCCAGGCTCTGCTTTGTGTGGGACAAGTTTAGAAGACCCCGCCAATCCTACCGGAAATGCGTAAGTTGTATACTTGGGCACAATATTTGGTGGTTTATTCACTTGTTACTCTCAAAAGGTCAACACGGAAGCGTGAGGAGAAGCCGCTTGTCTGGCTGAGGCGCCGATGGGCCGGGACACCCTCAGCGGGTTGAGTGTGTCGGACCCCAAGGGTCTCTGATGCTCACCAGTGAATCCCCCCACGTTTTGTGCAAGCCACTGGCGGGCCAGCCAGGAGTGCTGTGGGTCACGCTATGAGAGACGGGCCACTGTGCCACCAGCCAGGGTCTCTCCCTGACAGCAATGGGGTCCTCACTCTGGGGCTGGTTACCAAAGAGGGGTGCAGTGTCACAGCATGCTTTAGGCTGGACTGGACAGGGGCTCGTGCAGCTGGGTACATGTGACTCCACACATCGAAGGTCTCATTAGCACCCGTGCCCACCCAGGGCGCGCATTTCAGCAGGCTGCTGAGACCCAGGCCAGGGCAGTCTTCCTGAAATAGGGGCGGTCAGGGAGGATCCACCCCGGAATGGCGGAATGGCCGCCCACCCAGGCTCTAGACAAGAGAGCTGCCAAAAGGCCAAAGCCAAAACCAAGGACTCTGGCGACAGCTACACAACAGGGGGCTACAGCCGATCAAAGCACAGTGCCCGCCAGATGACCGGGGACCGTGGGGTCTCACCCATGACGGACAATTGCAAGAGACCTCGGGCTCCAGGAAAAACCACCGCGGGGTTTACTCACAACGGGGAAGCAAAGCGCTCAGGGTAGCCCCAAGCGGCGGCCGCCTCTCCCAGAGTGTCCACCAGAAGCACAAGCAGAGCGCCGGCACCTGCCTCAGAGCTGGACAGCACCAGCCAGCGGTGGCCACCACCGCTCGCCAGGAGTGATGAGTCTGGACTCAAGGAATATTTCTTTAGAAATGGCCTTGGAGCCAGCCCCGCCTCCTGCCGCCCAAGAACGGGGCCCCGCCCACCGGGTGCGACCCTCATGCTGACCCCTGGCGCGGGCAGGGGTGCCCCGTCAGTTAGAAATAAGCCTGCGCGGAAGGGAGACGAGGATCTTCCCCTTCCCGCTTCACTTCCGGTAATTTGCCCAGGGAGGGCGGCACAGCCGGTTTTTGAGGCCGCCAGAAAGCTGCTCTTATCAAGGTTTGAAAAATGGCACTTTTAGAGCTTTACTTCTTCTGAAGGGAAAAATGTAGCTTTTACACTGGCCTTCCATTTGCCTTGAGGCCAGTGGTTGCGTGATCGCCATTCAACACCGAGCCCAAGATCCGCCGAACTGAAATTTAAGTTCCAGTCCGAACTCCGGCCCCTTTAGAATGTGAACACCTTTATTAAAATGAACGACCTAGAGGGGCGAGGGTGCGAGCGCGCGAGCGGGCGGGAGGCGGCTTTTGGGGACCCGAATCCGCTGGCCAGGCTCCCACCCCCAACCGCCCTCCTCTTCGGGGACCCAGGCGTCGCACTGACTCGCACCGGCCTCCACACCCCCGCAGACCAACAACAAAACCGCCTCCAAGTCCAGTCTGAAATCTGAGGCGGAAACCCCCCTTCTGCAGCATCCTCCCACCCCCACTGTCTGCCCTCACCGCAAACCCGAACTTGGTTCAGCCGCCGAGTTCCCGGACCCCGCCTTTAGCACAAGCGCCCCAAGCGGATCACCCGCACCCGCGCCAAGCCCAGCCAGGCGCCCGTTCATCGCGTGGGACCCTCGGCAACGCCGATGCCGGGGCGCCCAGAGCCCCCAGACACAGCCCATCACTGGGCCCACCGCCCCGCCCCCCGGGGCCACCACCAGCCTGAGCTTCTCCACAAAGGCCGAACTGACCTCCCGGTCCCCACCCTCCGCGCGAGCAGCTGTCGCCAGGGACGCTCCGGCCCGGCTGGGCTTCCAGGGGTTCGCGGCCCCCATCGGCTGGGGGTGGTGCGAACGGAGAGCCCTTTTGGGGGCCCGACCGCCTTCCCTCCTGCGTGGGTGAAAAGCCGGGCGCGGCCGAGCCCTGGCTGCGCCTGTGCTGAAGACGGGGCGCGGGCCGCCCCCTCACGGGCAGTCAGGGCCGCGCGCTCGAAGCCCCAGGGCGGACGGCGGGGAGCCCCAGGCCACCCGGCGCGGCACAGACGGAGCGGCCCAGGCGTCGGCGTCCGGTGAGACCCGCGGCGGGGCGAGAGGGCGCGGGCAGGACGTGGCGGAGGCCGCGTGAGAGGGCGGAGCCCACGGCGGGGCGGGGTCGCGTGAAGTCGAGGTGTGCAGGGTCCGCCGCTAGGGAGGCCGGGGTGCGGCTTCGGTGCGGGTCAATAGCCCCTGGAGAGACAAAGGACAGGGCGGAGCGATTAAAGAGCCAGCAGTGCAATGTCTTGTTCGGCGTCGTCCCACTTGAGACAGACACGCGGGAAACATCAGCTGCTCATGCACGCGATGGAGGTGGGTAGCAGGGGCTTCACTCTGTGCCCCTTGGCGAGCCCATTTAGATAGTCTGACAACTTGAGTTTCTAGACAGTCCGGTGCTAAGAATGCTGTTAAAATATGAACTACAGACGTTTGGGCAAACATTTAAGAATAACCCGAATCTTCGGGAAATGGACTGCTAAGCACACTCCTTAAACAGAATAGTATACAGCCGTTAAAAATCAATACAGAATTACCAGTGTCTTAAAAATAACTTCTTGAAAAGATAAAATACTAATTTCCGAACAATATAATAGAATCACCTTATGGCACACTTCATAAACATACGCATTTCAGACTTTTGAGTGGACTAAGTAAATATAATTTTGATTTTGAGGTTTGGATTACAAGGAGAGAATCTTCACTAGGTGTGTAACTAGCCAATCCTAAGCTTTTATAAACCTAAAATCAAAATAGCGTCCTTCTTTACTAAGGAGCTCCTCAAACTAAGCAACTCTAAAAAAGAAAGTTCCTTTCCCCCTAGACTAACTCTGCCCTCAGTCTGCGTCATATCCAGCAGCCCCATTACACAGCCAACCGAAAATGAAGCCTTGAGTTCTCTTTCTTGCGGATTAATGTGAAAAGTCATCATCACAGTAGCCACCAATTCCTGCTAAAATTGACTGCAAAATGATTCTTCAACCACTCCTCTCTACTTGGCCCCAGGATTGGGTTCATTTATCCGAACTAGTACTGACTGTGCCATCACTAGGTGTCTACAACTAGGCGGCTGCCCAATTCCCTCCTTTTCCCACATGACAAATGACTTCTATTATACCTTCCATCAAACCCCAAACCAGGGCCTCCCTGGTGGCGCAAAGGGTTGAGTCTCAGCACTATGAAGCTATCGGCAGGCTCTGCAGCACGAGTTTGAGCCCCGACCAGGGAGCATCCCACACGGCGCAGCAGACCTCTCCTGCCATGCCCGCCTCTCCCCTGAACAGTGTATTTCAGTCGATCCACCTGTTCTGCTCCCCATTCTGTCTCTGGTGAATCCTCTCATCGCCCCCCTCCTCCGCCACACCTCTGGCCTACACCCCAGCTCTTGTATAAATAAATAAATCTTTAAAAAAAATCAGGTGGCCAATGAGACTACAGCAAGACCTCGGGGCATGTTTTTAAGGCTGTACACAGCAAACACCGAGCCGACTCTCCCCATCTTCCGTGACTCCCTGCCTTCCCCTCGCGTCTTACTGCTGCCGTCCCCGAGGCCTTGTGGTCACATGTGCGACCCCCAAGTTGCAAATCCGTTCCCTTCCTTGAAGCGCTCGGCACCCAGGAAGCACGGCGAGGATACTAGTTTCCACAGCAGTCCTTCAGCGTCTTAACTGCCCTTCGCCACACAGGTTTGGGGCTGCATTCCACATCAGTCCCAATTCCGCACAGGCGTGACCTAGGAAACTGCAGTGCACTAAGTTGCTAAGGAAAGGCTGTCCGGAGGGCACCGAGCAGAGAGCGTGTGTCTCGGAGAAGCCTCCAGTCACTGTCTTTCTGGGCCACCAGAATCCCAACCTGACTGCCCCCAAATGGCCCGGCGCGTCTTCAGGCTGACGCTCCACACTGTTCTCGCATCCTCAGGGCTCCGGCCAGAAATGGAGCACCAGGTCCCGCCCGGCTGCGAGCTGAGAGCCGGATGTGCTTGCCGGGGCCGGCCCCCTCCTCAGGGCCCCGGCTGCTCTGCTGCGCACCGGATACTCAGAGCTGAGAGATGCGCCTTTTGAAAAGGGAAGGGCGAAGACGCCACCTGCTTGCATGGATTTCCACAAGAAGCACTAGGGCTCCCAGCAAACCAGCTCGGCACGGGGGCAGGAGGTCGCGGGAAAGCCAGCCGGACAACAGGCCGCGTGAGACTCGATGCCCCTCATTTGTGGCTTTATGTTTTGAACCAAGTGACTCCATGACCGATTCAAACAATGTCATTCAACACCTGGCGGGGGGTGTGGCTGCAAATCCCAGGAATCAGACGCTGCCAACCCAAACAGTAGCGACAGGAGCATCACAGGGTACTGCGTGAGCCAGAATGTGGAGGGCCCGGCCTAGCGAGGGGAAGCATCACAGAAGGAGTGACCACTGAGAGTGATGGAGAGAAAAGGGGGGCCAGAAAGAGGGGGTCCTCCCTCTCAGGACTGGTAGTGCTACTTTTATTTCTCTGGCAAGCACTCTGAACCTACTTCTCACGACAAACCTGTGAGACGGATATCAAAGATATCAAAGATAAAACTAAGTAAGACTCACAGGAGTTGGGTGCCTCGCTCCAAGGACACAGCCTGGGCTGGCGGGGCAAGAGGCGAGTCAGGCGGCGTGACCTCAGATCCACTCTTAACCACCAGGCTGCGCCGCCTCAGGGGGCTGCGCTCAGCGAACAGGTGAAGGGCAACCTGCACTGGATGCCAAATCTGCACAGGCTGTTCCTCGTCCCGAGAACTCTGAAATCATGGAACCCACTCTCCCCCCATCCAGCACTACGGAGACAGTGACGTTTCTCTCACCGTCGCACCATCTTGCCCAGTATCTGTGCTCCCCACTTCGGCAGCCACTGTCACGTGAAATGTGCAGTGGAGGAGACTGATGTTTCCCCTTACCAGCTTTCAAAGTCTTCAAATACTAAAATTTAAAGCCACTAAACAGGAAATTGCTGATGCACTTAAGGACCTAAAAATAGGCATTAAAAAATAGTTTGTGTTTAGTGGTGTTGAATTCCATTAAGAATTATCAGAGTAATATGCTAGTTCAACAATAAATTGGCATATTCCCTGAAGTCTAGATCTAGTTTACATGTTTACATCCTCTTAATAGATTAGGGACCCCACTTAATCCACCACCTCAGTGCCATCTCCAGGAGACCCTGGGCTTCTCCAGCTCTGCCCACCATTGTCTCCTCAGCCCGGGAACACAACATACACAGAAAGGATTTGATGATTATCAGTAAATGAGGAAATGGCAACAGTATAAGGCTGTGGTTCCATAAATCCCTCAGCATAGTATAAACTAACATTTATAAACTATAAACATCCAGTTCTGAATGAATCATTCACTCAGGACTGGTGAGAAAGAACTGACACATACAGTCACCCTAGCATACCGATACTGCCCTGTTTAGGACTCACCACTCACACTGCCATTTCAGATTGATACTAATCTAAATGCTTCGGAGTCTCACATGCTGATTTCCTCCACTTGATGAATTACGCTTTCCTCATTTGTTAAACTCACACAAAAAAGCAATTGATGTGTACGTGTTTAGACTTTACAGTTTATATAAATTAACGGTATGTACTTGACAGCTATAATGAGCTAGAAACTTTGGCTTACCTACTTCCACGGAGAGTGCTTCTGAGATCTTCCTACTGGTTTTCTGTGACATAATAGAAGATGCAATTGATGACTGAAGGCACGACCACGCTCACGTTCACTGCGTTCGTGAGGTTTCCATCCTGTGCAGACCTGCTGTTGTCCCCCGAGGGTGCACCTCTGGCCACAGGCTGTCCCATTAGGACCACATTCCTATCTGCCAGGAGCCCCGTGATATTTAGTGATGTCTGAGGGGCCAAAGAAGACACTGGCAGAGCCACTGAATTAACTCTGTTTTTTTCCTGCAGGAAAACACTGGCCTGGGATGGGCCATGAGAGAAATTCCTCTCAGAGGGAGGAATTTCTACCTTGACTGAATGAGTTCTCTGATGTTCATTGAGAACGGACTTACTTCTGAATGATTTTTCACATTTATTACATCCATATGGTCTCTCTCCTGTGTGGATTCTCTGATGCACAATGAGTTGTGACTTCTCGATGAAGGCTTTCCCACATTCGCTACATTCATAGGGCTTCTCTCCTGTGTGAATTCTTTGATGTTTAATGAGACCTGTCTTCTGGGAACAGGATTTTCCACAAACACTGCACACAAAAGGAGTCTTTCCTGTGTGAAGTCTCTGATGGACTGTGAGGCACGTCTTCTGGCTGAAGCCTTTTCCACATTCACTGCATATATATGGTTTCTCCCCTGTGTGTACTCGTATATGTACCATGAGATTTCCCTTCTGAATGAAGCTTTTTCCACATTCACTGCATATAAATGGTTTCTCTCCTGTATGTGTTTTCTGATGTACATTGAGTCGTGATTTCTTGAGAAAGACTTTTCCACAGTAAGTACATTCGTAAGGTTTTTCCCCTGTATGTGTCCTCTGGTGTTCAGTGAGCATGATCTTTCGGGAGAAGGCTTTCCCACACACGCTACATCGATGGGGTTTCTCCCCAGTGTGAAGATTGTGGTGGTCACTGAGCAAAGACTTCTTCATGAAGGCTTTCCCACATTCCCTACACACATGTGATTTCCTTATTTTTTGAGTTTTCTGATGCTTGAAGACTTGTGACTTAGTGTTGATGAGTTTTTGGCCCTTGGGGAGGTTAATTTCAGGGTGACATTGCTCATGGTTAGCATGGAGAAAGGATTCCCCATCACCAACAAACTCAGCCGCATTCTTTGTTTCACAGCTTTTGCTCTGCTTAGCTGAAGTCAACTTTGATGTCATACATTTTTTATGTAAGTCAGACAGATCATGCTTTTCCCTTAATACAAAGTGATTTCTGCTCTGATGAACAGTATTTTCAAATGTGCTGTGTCTGTGCCATGGTTCTGGAACATTCTCCATGCTTTCTTTTTGTAAGTGCTCTGACAGATGATCATCAAATTTTGAGATACCTAGAAAAGAACAATAAATTCTTACAACATCTTGACTTGATATAAAGTACGTTTTAAACTACCTTTATGAGGTTTCTTTAGTGAGGAGTGTAAATATAACTTAAAGTTTTGGGGCCTCCCTGGTGGCGCAGCGGTTGAGCGCTGCGCTGTGGAGCTGTTGGCAGCGTGCGATGAGAGTTTGACGCCCAGCCGGGGAGAATCCCACATGGCGCAGCAGACCTCTCCTGCCTTGCCCGCTGCTCCCCTCAGCAGTGTATTTCTGATCTGCCTGTTCTGCTCCCCACTCTGTCTCTGGTGAACCCTCTCGCCACCCCACGCATCTGGCCTGTACCCCAGCTTGTATGTATAAATAAATAAATCTTTAAAAAAAAATAACTTAAAGTCTTATGTAAGTTGCTTAAAGTTCCTTGAACACTGGGGAAAACAAAAACAAAATAATGTAAAAAAAAAAAAGTAAAAGCAGTGTGAAAGTAAGTTTAGATATCTGACAATGAATAGACTTGGCTGCTTTCTAAATAAGGCCTTCGAAACACAGAGACTGTAAAATACTGGAGGGTACTGTGAGAGGCTGGCCAGAAGGGCCACCTGAGGCAAACTTTTGAGGGACAGGCTCACTCCCTGCTCAGAGGCTCACTGATGACTCCTGTGTACCAGCAGCGGGGCCTGTGCTGCGGACACATGTCCTCAAGTTCCTGCCGCTTACAGCGCAACTCAGTAAAACCGCTTTACGGGACAGACACAGGAAAGAGCTGCAGGTTGTGAAAATTGGTGGGAAGGAGCAATGAAGGCAGAGGGAGGGGGAGGAAATGGGGTCACACTGAGGGAAGATGGGACTTTCTGCTGGATTCACAGCTGTGGGCAGCTGGGGGAAGGAAAGACACTGAAAGCAGAGCTCCAAGCACAGTTAACTTGCAATGTACGAAAAACAAATCCTGATTTCCAGTCCTTATCCCATCGCCGCCACCATAACGACAGCTCGCTCTGCCCATTAACTCCCAAGCTGCTCAGCATCTCTCTTCATCACTTTCTTCTCTCCCCCCAACCCCTCCACAATAAATACACCGTCATAAAGGAGCCAGAACTGGACCAATAACCACCCCTTCCACCATTTCCAAATCAATCACTCTGGTACTACAGCAATCTCCTCCTTCCAGCCTTTCCTGTTCCTCCCCTGCCAACTCCCATTCTTTACAGTAGTCAAGTGATCCTTTCAACATTAGTCACACCACATCAGGCCTAATCTCCGCAAGCTCCCTAATGTTCTTGCTTCTCAGTGGGAACAGAATCAAGACAGTGAAGTGTCCTGTTCCTCTGGGTCCTGCTCCCGCACCCAGACCACGACCTTGACCTCATCTCCAGTCAGTTCCCTCCAAACAGGCTTCCTACAATTCTTCACACACACTCCAACTCAAGCCTTTGACCTTCCATTGTTTCACTCTGAGACACTCCTCACCCAGGGCCCTGCTCACATCTGCCTCCTCCTGCTCAAATGCAACTTAACAAAGATTTGATTCCAAAATTCGCAGTCCAAGCACTCGATTCAGTGTCCCTCAGAGTAATTTTTACCCCAGAAACCTTCCAATTAACCTTCATCCCTCTCTTCCTCTAAAAGCTCACATTACGGGCCTCCCTGGTGGCTGTGGAGCTATCGGCAGCGGTGACGCGGGTTCGACGCCCGGCTGGGGAGATCCCCACATGGTGTGGCAGACCTCTCCTGCCTCACCCGCTGCTCCCCTCAGCAGTGTATATCTGTCGATCTGCCTGTTCTGCTCCCCACTGTCTCTGGTGAACCCTCTCGCCGTCCCACGCCTCTGGCCTGTACCCCAGCATTGCATGCGTAAATAAATCTTTAAAAAAAAATAAAAGCTCACATTACTTAAATGCCAAATCACAACCAACCTGTATAACAAGCACATCTAAAATCAGACCAACACCCCACCCCTACCTCTGTCAGCAGGGATGCCAGCACCTCCACCATGGCGCTTCATCTGCTCTCCCAACTGTACCGCCCACCTTCCCACACAGTAGCCAAAGGCATCTCTGAGGACATAAATTACTTCGGCTCTCCAGGACTCCTGACCGCATGTTCTCTCATGTTACCAGCGTGTTCAGGATTCCCTGCGATGGCATCATGTGATCTAACTGTCCCGTGCTGCTACCGCCAGTGGCTGAAACCCACCCCTCCCAGCACCGCTCCCTGCTGCCCAAGGCCCCTCAAACACATCCCCGCCTGGGCTGTGAAACGTGCAGCTCCGCTGCTTGGAAACACCGCAACCTACCACCTTCCTTCCCTCATCTCTTGGCTGAGAGCCTCTAAACAGACAGGTGTCCCTTTGCACGAAGAGCAGCCCAGCCATTACTTACTTCCCCTCACGGCACCTCTCACCTCCTGGACATATTTGTTTCAATGATTACATTTAGGTCACTTCCCTTAGAATCAAACTACTTGTTCTGTCTGTGATTTTCCCCACTGCTGTTACCCAAAAGAACAATCTAGGCTACCAAAGCATCATTTAAAGGGAGTGAATGAAGGAAGCCATCACATGGAAGGAGCACGTTGGAGAGTTAAGGAAGAAGGGAGCTGTGAGCAGGATTTGCCAGACTCCCTAGCAGTGAGGGGAGCCCTCAGTCTCCGCTGACGGTGCGCTCACTGGGACTTAATGGCGTCAGAATATGATGAGAAGAAAGTGAACTATTTCAGGATGTGAATACACCGGTAACATCTGTAAGTGGGATGACGGTTCATAATTAATACACAGAGGAACTAACTAGAAGTCAGCATGAGGGCCTAATTGGTGTAGGCTGGAACTGAGAACATAGACTATTAAAATCTCTTTTTTAATTAAAGTGTCATCGTGAATAGCTGAGGCCTTTAAAGAAGGCACTCATCAAACACGTACGGGCAAAGCAAAACTCCTGAGGGGAGGACAGGACACCGGCACAGACGTACGCTGCGGGGCGAGAGACGCGTGTGGACATGTGGAGGCATGGGAATACACCCACAGGGTGACAGTGACATGGAAACAAGTGACAAATTAGTAAATACAAGAGGGGAATTCCTGGAGAGCCACCGTGCGCGCGGCCAGCTGCCTGACCGAAGGGGCACAGGTGTGATGGTGACAGGAAAAGGAGGCCCATTGCCCAGAGGGCAGGACGGAGTCCAGTGGAAGCCAGGGCGGAACAGCAACCACTCCACAGGGAGGGCTGGGAGGGCGGAATTTCATCACGAAGAAGGAGGGGGCCTCCCTGGTGGCGCAATGACGCTCTCCGCACTAAGAAGCGGTCCGCAGCCACTGCAGCACCAGCTCAGTCCCCGCCAGGGAGCTGAGCCACGTGGCGCAGCAGACCTCTCGTGTCTCCCCGCTGCTCCCCTCAGCTGTGTGTTTCAGCCAGTCCACCTGTTCTGCTCCCCGCTCTGTCTCCAGGTCCTCTCACCCCCTCACCTCTGGCCTACACCCCAGCTTGCATGCATAAATAAATAAATCTTTTAAAAAAGGGATCAGGCCCAGAAAAGACACGGGGTATGTCTGGACTCCCACAAAGAAGAGTTCCTCCACGGGGAGACGCTCGGGGATGCAGCTGCCTTCCCCTCCGGGCCCTGGCAGCAGCCCCCTCCTCTGCCCGCAGGGTGCGGCCTCCACACCGGGCCCTGCCGCTCCTCACTCACCTGAGCGGGCGCTGCCCTGCATTTCCCCTTCCGGTGTCCACAGCGCTCTCCCCTGCCCCCCTGGAGGGGGCGTCGGGCTGGGGGTCTTGGCGACCCAGTCACAAGAGACGGAGACACAGTGAGGGGTGTGGAGTGGGGGACCCTCTACACAAGCAAGGCTGTTACCTCAGGTAGGTACTCACCTCTTGGGGGCCAGAGAGGAGGCTGCGACTCCACCACCTCAGAGCACCACAGACACTCCAGAGCTTTCAGAAGCTGAGCGTGGAAAGGCCACTGGCAGGACCCCTTGAGGGACACGGGGGCGCTGTCCTCACCCACGGCCACCAGCAGGCTGTAGTTGTCCAGCATCACCGCGCGGTACAGGGCCTTCTGGGCGGGCGCCAGGAGCCGCCACTCCTCCCGGGTGAAGTGCACGGCCACGTCGGCGAAGGTCAGCGGGTCCTGTCACGGCACAGGAATCACGTGAGAGGACTTGTGAGGACACGGACGGAACCCGACACGTTCCCTGCTGGTTTCCCTCTATTAGCTTCGACAGGTACGGCGCATCTTTTCAAATACATAATAGAAGAAGCAAACCTAGTATAGTATTGTGTGACTATGTATTCACTCACGGAGCCATCACTCGTAGAACCATCGGAAGGTTCCAGAAGCGAAATCTTCCTGTTTGCTGAGAAGCAAGATGTTCCTCTGGGCACACAGAGATGACTACAGACAGAACAGCTGGATGACACAGAAGTACACTAGTCATCACAGGATGAGTGAGAATTCACAATAGTACCAGACTCTACTAGGAAGAGGCCCAAATCCAGAACTACATGATAAAACTTGTTTCATAAGTATATTTAAATGCTGGAAAAGGATGGGGGGGAGTGCACCCCAGGAGGTATGAACCTAGTCCCCTGAATCACATGGAGTGATGTCAACCAACATCACCTAAAAAATAAAAATAAATTTGAAGATCAGTTTTTTAAAAAAAGAATAAAAGAAACTGTCAAAACTGTTATAGAGCAAGACGCCAAGAGACTGTGACTGGTGATCCACAGATCTGAGAAGAATTAATCCACATATATACGAAAACAGGCACACGAGTATCTGTGGTGACAGAGGTGGTAACCCCCTCCAGCAGCCCAAGGCGACAGCCACAACTCTTCGCAAAAAGTAAACCCGCAGCCTGAAAGGACGGTGACTTCCCTAAGATGAAGGCCTGGAGCCACCACCAGGCCTGGCTCCCCATGCCTCGTCTACGCCCTGACTGGCGTCCACGTCGGCACCAGGCGGGGACTTACTCACTGAAAGCCAGTTCAAGAGCCCACAACCCTCACACTTTCCCGGAGTGTCCTGACTCCAGGCCGCCTCACAGCCCACAGGACTGGACTCACCTCACGACCCCTGATTTCTGAGTCACTGAATGGATTCGTGCAGGGGCGTGTGAGGAAACCTTCAAAACCGCAGACACCAGCTTCTGCATTTATGGGCAGCTGCTCTTCGGGACCCTACCCCCTGGCCCCCCAATCACCCTCAGAGGAACAGAAACAAGTCCCCAGAGCACAGACGAGGACGGGACCTACTTCCTCCTCCAAAGATGAAATCCCACGTCAGGGACGCTCCTCACAGTGCTGATGTCAGAGACATCAGATGCACCAGCAGCAAAGACCCCACAGGCTCCCCCATCCAGCCTCCAGCCACACCATGACCCCAGGCGCAGCCTGTCAGCACCGCCTCCCACCACACGCTCCCCGGTGCGGTGTTAACAACTAGGTTAACGTCTCTCAAGGTTTCTGCTCTTCAGCACAGACAGTCCTCTCGAGACGGCTGGAATCATGGGCCACCCAGCAGGGCAGGCCGGGTCTGTGGAGGGAAAGGCCTGCTCCTGCGGCTCACACCTCCCTGGGGGGATGGGAGTTGCACTCCCTGTGTCCTGCGGCCTGCGCTGGGAGGCTTTGTTTCTGCCCTCGCATCTCAGCCTCAGTCCCAGTGCTCAACAAAATAAGCACGGAAGAAACAAAAGAAGAAAACAAAGCAAAGGTAACCTCCATCACTCTCCAGCCTCAGAAGCCGACGACGACGCAGTGAGCTGCTCCCCTGCTGGTCCCAAAGCTCAGTCTTCAGTCAAAGGCTGATCCCCCGGTCGCTGGATTCTTCCTCGTTTCCAGCAGTCAGATCCTGTGGGTGCAGGAGCCCATGAGCGGCAATTCCCTCCAGCCCGGGGCCACCCCGCTGCCCAGCTCCGCCCTCAGCGCCCTGCCTGCCACGCACAGGTGAAAACAGCACAACTAATAAATCATACGACCATCAGTGTCTTATGATAAAAGTATGAGGAAAAGCCTAAACTTGCGAGTCAGGATGGTAACTACCCTAGGGGCTAAGGAGGTGAGGCGACTGGGACCCGGCTCTCAGAACACCCCTGGGATGCAGACAATGTTTCTTCATCTGGGCAGTAACTGTCTACACAGCTGTGGCTTTTTAAGTAATCATGTGTGGATATTTTATATTAACAAAAATATATGTGCTCAAAAATACAAAAAGCTTGTTTTGAAAAGACCAGCACCTTATACATATTTGCAGTGAGACAAGGTCACCAGAAAGTCAAAATAATAAGAGTTAGTGGGAGACAGGGCTCTGCTAAAACCGGGATTTTTATCTGAAAGCAGATATGGGCATCTTTAAGCTGTTAAACGTGAACTGTTGGATGAAGCCGCCGGAGCCCAAGTTACCAGAAGGTACCCAGGTTCACTTTAGGGGTGAGCCACAAGACAAAGATGTCCACCGCTATCCCCGCTTTCCACCTTCTGTTGCAGATTTGAGTCCACGTGCTGAGACAGAACTAAGCTACAGACAACAGCAAGCGCAACTGAGTATTAATGCTCCTGTCGGACAGTATCATGCTCACAAAAAAATATTTCAAGGAAATACTGGCCTAAAGCTGCAGTGCTCTAGAATCTCAGATTTTCACAAGGATGGATGGTTGGTGGGTCGGGGTGGGGGGGCCGATGGCTGGCGGGTGCCTGGTGGGCTGCAGGAACACCAGGCACCTAACTCCGTCTGCGCGCGGGAACTGGAACCACCAAGGCTGACAAAGATCAACCAAGAAACAGCGACGAGTCTCCCTGCCAGGAGCGCCCGGACGCGCACACAGGACCCAGGGCAGAGTCGCAGCAGCGAGCCGGCTGGTGGGGCGTCGTCTCCTTCCCCCCAGAGGCGAGGAGCCGCGGCCAAACTCCGCGGAGAGAGGGCTCGGCTCGCCTCCGCGGGCCCGGACACCCTCGGCGGCCAGGACACCCTCGCCACGGCGACTCTGCACGGGCCACGCGGAAGCGGCCAACGCGGGAGCGCAGGGGGCGCCGCGGGCGGCCCCGGGGCTGTCGCCACACAGGCCGCGGGCGAGAGCCCAAAACAGCAGCTCCCTGCGACCCGCCGGCCGCCGCCCCCCGCGGGGAGCCCCAACTCCGCCCCCGCCGGGGCGCGGGCGTCCTCACGGCCCGCCCTACACCTCTCATCCTTACACCCCTCCCGCAGGGCGCCAGCAGCCTCCCGCGCCTCAGGAACCCCGGGGGCCCCCAAACCCGAGTCACACCGTTTGTCCGGAGACACCACCGCACCCCGACGTAGGGACCAGGGCGATGACCTCTACGCCGTCGGGACCCCGGGACCGCCGGCCCCACACACGAACGCCCGACACCCCGAAAACCCCCTTCAGGCGCTGCCGCCCCCGAAACGCCGCCAGCTCGGCGCGGCCGCCCAACTCCCCCCATTCCTCGTCGGGACCAGGCGCGCCCCGCGCCCCAACACAAACCTCCACTTCCAAAACCCAACTTCGGGCCCCACCCGCTCACTGACAGACTCTCCCGCCACCCACCCGCGGGGCCCAACTCCGCTTTCCCGCGGGCTTCTGCTGCCGCCGGCCCGGCCCGGAACAAGCCTGCGTCTACGGCGGCCGCGGAGGACAAAAGGCCTGGAAAGCCCCGCGGACTGAGTCTCCCGCGGAGCCGCAGGAGGCAATATGTCTGCGCCCAACGCGCGGGACATGGCGGCGGCCATGTTGGAAAACGGACGTACGGAAGCGCCAGGACAGGTTTGGGGCCAGGAGCCAGAAGCCCACAGCAGCGAGAAGGCGCCTCAGTGAGCACCTTTCCAAGCACCTGGGTACATTGTCAGTCGCCTGCGTCACAAGGCAAACATGGGCGGTGTGAGTGGTTTTCAGCCAGCTGGGCAGAGAAAGCCCAAGGCCTGTTAGCCGGCTAATGTCCTCACATGAGCGCTCACGCGCACACCCGCCAACTAGGGGATCTACGGAACAGATTCCAGAAGATTCAACAACATCAGCTCTCTGAAAATGCTGCAGTGAAGAATGGCCCAAAAGAGAAAGGAAACATAAAGGGCCAAGGAGCCCACCAACCTTGGGGAAAAAAGGCTTCTCAGCAACTTCACGCCCAAGTCGTGCATCCAACAAAGGGCGCGAACCCAGCACGCAGAGTTCGGCTCAGGCGTGGGGCCCCAGGCCCGCCCCTCCCCGCTGCCGAGGGTGCCGCAGCCCGAGGCGCCCAGGTCACAGGGAGTCGGGCAAGAGTGGTCCCCATTTGGAATCTTAAGGAGACTCAGCGTGGGTAGCTCCGGGCACGCGTGCTGGGCCCCTTGCCCCGGGGCTTCGAGTTCCGAATGGAAGTGCATGTACTACGAAATGAATGTTTCTTTCCTTCCAAATCCACATATTTAAGCTCAATTCCAAATGTGACGTCAAGAGGTAAGGCCTTAGCAAGGTGACGCAGAAGGGTGGAGCCCACATCAAGGGGATATTTTCCTCACAGTAGGCAAAGCAGAGCTCCCTGGGCACCCCCAGGTGAGGGCCAGGGGGTGCGTGTTGTTTTTTTATTTTTTTAAGACTTTTTTTTTTTTCCTCAAGCTGGGGTACAGGCCAGAGGTGTGGGGCGGTGAGAGGGTCCACCAGAGACAGAGTGGGGAGCAGAACAGGCAGATCAGAAATACACTGCTGAGGGGAGCAGCGGCAAGGCAGGAGAGGTCTGCCGCGCCATGTGGGATTCTCCCTGGCCCGGTGTTGCCAACAGCGCCACAGCACAGCGCTCAACCGCTGCGCCACCAGGGAGGTCCCGGGGTGGGTATTTTTTATGAACCAAGATGTAGGCCCTCAATGGGTATCAGTAGCTGGGGGCTTTAGAGACTTCCCTGCCTAAAACGGGAGAAACATACTTGTGATTTTCCAAAGCGCCTAGGCCATGGTGTGTGTGTGTGTGTGTGTGTGTGTGTGTGTGTGTGTGTGTGTCCTCATCCAACTACCTCGCTTCTCACCTCAAGACCATGGGCCTCTTCTGCTTCCCACTGAGTCCTTGGCTCCTGGAACAGGACCAGGTACAAAGGTGGATTTGACAACTACTTGGGAAATGACGGAGTGACCCATCTAAGGATGTTTCATAAGTCCCTTTGCAAACTAGTTTTAGGGTTTAGATCCTAGGTTTCAGTTAAACTTCACCTTGTACGAGAAAGCGGAATTGTTATAAACATGCCTTTCTTCACACTCTGCAGTATAAGCCACATGTGGTTTTGCATTCAAGCAACATGCCTCATAGTAATTATATTGTATGTTTTAAAAATTCACATTCTTATTTCCTGCACATAGATGAAATCAGGCTTCTTCATCTGATTGACACAAGAGCAAGGCATGTGCATATCTGAATTAACATCAACTGTTATCTGGGTAACAATGTATATAATTCATGGGATGAAAATAGCAGGTTTTCCAGATGCAGTATTTATACAGTTCCTCTTAGTTTATGCTTATCAGACAGCAGATGAGCCACAAAGTTAGGGTAAACCCTTTACCACAAAGGTCTCTGAGTTTCTTCCTACTGTTTTTCTGTGACATAAAATAAGATATAATTGACCACTGAAGGCACAACCACATTCGCTGCATTCATAAGGTTTCCATTCTGTGCAAACCTGTTGTCTCTTGAGGGGGCACCTCTAGCCTCTGGTGGTCTCATTAGGACCACATTCCTGTCTGCCAGGAGCCCAGTGATGTTTATTGATGTATCAGGGGTCACAGAAGACACTGGCATAGTCACTGAATTAACGAGGGTATTTTTAGTCAGGACAACACTGGTCTGGGATGGATTGTGCCTCTCAGTGGGAAGATTTTCCACTTTGATCGAATCCCCACACTTCTCTCTAGTATGTACTCTCTTATGTTTCACAAGGCAAGACATGTAAGCAAAAGCTTTCCCACACTCATTGCAGATATAGGGTCTCTCTCCTGTATGTGTTCTTTGATGGACAATGAGCTTTTGCTTTGTGGTGAAGGCTTTCCCACATTCGCTACATTCATAGGGTTTCTCTCCTGTGTGAATTCTTTGATGTTTTATGAGGCCTGATTTCTGGGAACAGGATCTTCCACAAACATCACAAACAAACGGAGTCTTCCCTGTGTGAAATCTCTGATGAGCTATGAGGCATGTCTTCTGGATGAAGCCTTTTCCACATTCACTGCATATAAATGGTTTCTCTCCTGTATGAATCCGCTGATGCACAATGAGATTTCCCTTCTGGATAAAGCATTTCCCACATTCAGTACATATATATGGTTTCTCTCCTGTATGTGTTTTATGATGTATGTTGAGCCGTGATTTCTTGAGAAAGGCTTTACCACATTCAGCACACTCATAAGGTTTTTCTCCAGTATGTGTTCTCTGGTGTTCAGTGAGCATGAACTTTCTGGAGAAGGCTTTCCCACACACGCTACATCGATGGGGTTTCTCTCCCGTGTGAATGATTTGGTGATCAGTAAGCCAAGACTTCTTTATGAAGGCTTTCCCACATTCCCTGCATATATGAGGTTTCTTTGTTTTTTGAGTTTTCTGATGCTTGAAGACTTGTGATTTAGCGCTGATGAGTTTTTGGCTTTCAGGGAGATTAATTTCAGGGCAACACTGTTCATGGTTAGCATGGAGAAAGGATTTCCCATCTCCAGTAAGCTGAGTGGCATTCTTTACTTCACAGTTTTTGCTCTGTTTAACTGAAATGAAATCTGCTTTCATACTTTTTCTGTGTAAGTCAAATAGATCATGATTTTCCCTTAATACATAGTGATTTCTGGTCTGACGAACAATATTTTCAGATGTGTTGTGTTTGTGCCATGGTTCTAGACTATTCTCCATGCTCTCTTTTTCTACGTGCTCCGGCAGGTGATCATCAATTTTTGAGATATCTATGAAAAAAAAGAACAATGAATTCTTACATCATCCTGACTTGGTTTTAAGGTATTTTAAAAACCATACTAATTCAGATTTCTTTCTACTGATTACTCTATTAAATAGGTGAAAGAAACATAGGTGTATGTTTCTTGCACGTTGGGGGAAAAAACAGGAATATAAACAAAACAAAGAATGAAAGCACTTAGTGTATAAGGAAGTACAGACAATTCCCAATCAATACATATGGATGTCATTGTTTCTGAACACAGCTCTACAAAGCACAAAGAGAGGGTGTTCCTGGTGGCACAGTGGGTTAAGTCTCAGCACTATGAAGCTATCCACAGCCACTGCTGCATGAGTTTGATACCCGGCCAGGGAGCTTCCCACAGGGTGCAGCAGACCTCTCCTGCCTCGCCAACTGCTCCCCTCAGCAGTGTATTTCAGTCTATCTGCCTGTTCTGCTCCCCACTCTCTCTGCTGAATCCTCTCACCACTCCCCCACACCTCTGGCCTAAACCCCAGCTTGTATGTATAAATAAATAACTCTTTTAAAAATAAAAAACAAAGCACGCAGAGGACACATAAGCAGGGTACTGGGTGGTCGACCAGAAGTTGGAAGTTTTCCTCATCCGAACTGCTGAAGGACAGACTCAGGGTGCCTGTGCCATATCCACTTCCTAAGAGCTTTTGTTTTTTCCCATTTATATCACTCAGGGCACCCAATTTGGCCAAAGGAGCTACTCAGTGGCACAAAGTCCCCTCAGAGGGTGGTCTCCACACCTGCCCCTCCTGCTTCACACTCACCGGAGCCCCATGGGTAGGCTGAATGAACAGGGACAAACGTCTTTAAATTGAAAACAGACAAATCCTGCCACGCGTCCAGCAGGCCCAAGGAGTCATTCCGACTCTACGTGCCTGATGGACAAGGAGCAGCTGGCTGTGTTGGTCCAGGTATTATGGTCCCTGGGCAGGGAGCAGCAGCCGAAAGTGGAAGGTGGAATTTCTTAGCCAGGCAAGTGGAAGAGTTTGAAAAAGGGAAGAATGGAGAACCCCAGGAAGAAAAGACAGCAAATAAGCATGATTTAGATGAAATAAAAAGGAATTAGGCCCAGAAGAGAAACAGAGGTATGTTGGTCTCTAGAATCCCACTAAGAAAAGAGGTTCTCACAGGGCGGTAGACATGGGGAGACACGTGGCGCTGCCCTCCCCTCAGGCCCCTGCCTCTGTCCTCAGGATGTGGCCTCCACACCTGCCCCTGCTGCTTTACGCTCACCTAAATGGGCACCACCATGCAGCTCCACTTCCAGGGTCCATGGGCACTCTCCCCCTGCCACCCTGGGGGACTTGTCAGGCTGGCGGGCTTGGTCACCTGGTCATAGGACACAAGAGACGAAGACACAGTGAGGGGTGTGGGGTGTGGGGCCACAGGATGTTCTAATAAGGAAAAACAATTCAGGGGCCTCCCTGGTGGTGAACAGGTCAAGCACAGCACTATGAAGCTGTCCACAGCCACTGGAGCATGAGTTCAATTCCCGGCCAGGGAGCTAACCACATGGCGCAGCAGACCTCTCCTGTCTCCCCCCTGCTCCCCTCAGCAGTGTACTTCAGTCAATCTGCCTGTTCTGCTCCCCACTCTGGTGAATCCTCTCACTGCCCTCCCCCCGACCTCTGACCTATACCCCAGCTTATATGCATAAATAAATATTAAAAAAAAAACAATTTTTATAACTACAGAAGAAAGGTTTTTCTCCCAGGAGGCGAGACCACCCTTCCAGGGCCCAGAGGGAGCCGAGGACCTCCCCTCCCAGCCCCGCACCCCAAGCCGCACAGGCCGGGCGGGCCCCACGTCCTCACCCACGGCCACCAGCAGGCTGTAGTTGTCCAGCATCACCGCGCGGTACAGGGCCTTCTGCGCGGGCGCCAGGAGCCGCCACTCCTCCCGGGTGAAGCGCACGGCCACGTCGGCGAAGGTCAGCGGGTCCTGTCACGGCACAGGGTCATGAGGGGCTTGTGAGGACACGGACGGAACCTGACATGACTCAGCTTATTTCACTGTATCATCCACACTGAGTCATCTGAGCGCTTTCGTTTTATGTTATGGAGGAAGTAAATACTAAACGCCATATGATAATAAATCTACCAAGCCACCCATTCAGGCACACAGCCACCCATTTCAGTGTTTCTACAATTTATACAACTTGAGCCCACATACTACTTCCCTCAGCTGTTGATTCAAAGCCCTCACCTCCCGTTTCCAGAAGTGTCCTTTGACTCCTGGTCACCTCACACCCCACAGAACTGGACTCACAAAAACAAACACGGAACAAACAAAAGAAGAAAACAAAGCAAAAGTAACCTCCATCGCTCTCCAGCCTCTGACCCGGCCGTGTGAGCTGCTCCGGGTGTCGCCTCTGGGTCTGCTCCTTCTGCTGGCCCCAAATCTCAGTCGTCAGTCAAAGGCTGATTCCCCGGTCCCGGGACATCTTCCTCCTTCCCTGGACACTCTTGTTGCTGAGTCAGGACCTGTGGGTGCAGGAGAACCCCATGAGCGACACAGTCTCTCTAGCCTGAGGCCACCCCACTTTCCAGTCCCGCCCTCAGCACCCAAAATCCTGCGCAGGGCTGTGACTCAGGGTCCCAGAAGATGGGGTTCTGCTGGCCTCAAATCTGAGATTCTGGGTTGGGTGCAGGGTGCCTTGACTGTGTGAGGGTGAAGTGGGGTGACTGAGAAAGGACACGAGGGAATGAGATGCACCCCAGCTTCAGGAGCAGGCAGACCCCAGACAGCCTGGGCACAAGATGGACACGGGAGAAAGGAGGGGGTCTGGGCGCTGTTCTCAAGTCATCTGTGCAAAGCTCTGTCTTCAGTCCGGGTCTACACCCCGTGAAGACATGCTCACCGGGAGAACCGCGTGGTGGGGAAATGCTGCGCACGTCGGGGAAGCGCTGCTGATGCTACGGAGGTTTTAATGCATGACGAGGGAAACTAGAAGGTCGCACAGAAATTGAAGGGTTCGTCCTAGAAAAGCATAGATGTGGCCACTGACAGAAGAATTGGACAGATTCTTACACGGGTGTCACAACTATCATACGAAACGGAGCCTTTCCTTCGAGCAAACCGTGTGCCGCACAGCTAGACGGGCTGCGTGGGCGACAGGAGCTCCCTGGAAGATGGTTCTGATAGGAATTCCACAGTGTGTCTGTAACACCCCACTAAGCATTCTCCAACACCTAAGCCACGCTGGCCAGGGCAGGTGGGAATGAATATATATGGGAGGGGACCCCAGAACACTACTAGGGTGTATTATTTTCTCTTGATCTGGTTGACACTGGACATTTTGAGGGGCCTACAATTCAACTTACTCCTGAGACAATTCTTAATTATGTCCCGGATAGTCCCATCAGACACAAACACAGGTTGGGGTGTTACCTGTCCTCCCCTGCCGCTCTCCCTCACCTCACTGGCTCACAACCCAGAAACAATTCCCCTCAGAGAGGTCATCTGAGATGAGGGTGCTCCAGAAATGAGGACACTCCAGAAATGAGGGCGGGGACGGCCACACAGAGACACCTTCAGTGGCATATCCTACGCACTGTGTACACAGTCACGGAACACACTTGCCTGACCTCACAGAGACCAGAGGAGAAAAAGCATACCCCTATGGAAAAACACGAAACTCTGCCCAATCCTAAGCAAAGAAAGCCTGACATTAAAAATTGCAAATCAGGCCTCCCTAGTGGCACAAGGGGTTAAGTCTCAGCACTATGGAGCTATCTGTAGCCACTGCAACACAAGTTCCATCCCTGGCAAGGAGCTTCCCACATGGCGCAGCAGACCTCTCCTGTCTCCCCCACTGCTCCCATCAGCAGTGGGTTTCAGTAGATCTGCCTGTTCTGCTCCCCACTGTCTCTGGTGAGTCCTCTCACCACCCACACCTCTAGCATACACCCCAGTTCTTGTATGCATAAATAATTTAAAAATAAATAAAAATTGCTAATCTTAAAATAAGTTTAACAAATCATTCTGAATGCATGATGTACAACTGCCTTCACACACAGCAAAACACAGGTGCAATTAAGAAAACTCCAGTGAGCAGGAATTATTCCTCTGATGACAAAAGCACAAAGAACAGCTGCCACGGCCTCACGACAGGGGTGATAATTCCCTGTGGGGGTGATTGAAACTTCATCTTATTTCAAGATAATTCAGTCTGAGCCTGGGGAAACCCCAACCACCAGAATGGACAGTCACCAGACTTCCTAAAGCCGGGTTACGTTGGGGGAGAAGGGACCGCTGAACAAACTCCACAGATAGGTCTTAACGGACCCCACCCCCACCTCAGACAGACAGATCCAAGACACCTAAGTCTACAAATCCCATTAGGCCATTACCCGAGGGAGGATGCTGGGATGGAGCTAAGCAGCCAGCTTTGATACATAACCAGACATGCGGGCTTTGGGGGGGCTCTTGGCTCTTCTCTGGGTTCAAGTGCGCCATTGGGATTCCAGCTCAGCAGAACTGGTAGGGCGCATTCACCAATTTAGTCTTTCTTTTTTTTCCTTGTTTTTCATTTCCCCTTCTTTTGTAAATAAACCCTTTATTAATGTTATTGTGTGTGCCTGCAATTGAGTCTTATTATAAGTCCCCTTTAGCACGGGTGAGGACCCACAGTCAGGCACCCCATTTTATATCGGGGCCGCCTGGGGGACACCAAATAAAATGACGGCTCCCAAACACATCGCGGAGTGACACCGCTAAGTCCCACCTCTGGGAGCCCCGATAAAGCTGAAGAGCTCCTTCCCGATGACCCCGCGGGGAACCCCAACTCCGCCCCGGCTGGAGGTGCGGGCGTCTCACAACCCTCACCACGCCCCTTATCCCCCCCCCCCCCCATAGATACCGCCCCATACGGCCTCAGCAGCAACCCCGCCCCCCCAGGGGATCCCTAAAGCCAAGTCACGATTCCCTGGAGACAGCACTGCACCCAGACGTCGGGACCCCGGCGATGACCCCTACGCCCTCATCGCCCTCGGGACCCCGGGACCCCCCCAGCCCCGCACGCGAGCGTCCGGGTCCGCGAAAATCCCCTGCAGGCGCCGCCGCCCGACCCCTCCGACCGCACGTCATTACCAGGCGCGCCCCGCGCCCCGCGCCCCCACACAAACCTCCACTTTCAAAACCCAACTTCGGGCCCCACCCGCGCACTGACTGACTCTCCCGACACCCACCCGCGGGGCCGAACTCCGCTTTCCCGCGGGCTCCTGCGGACGCCGGCCCGACCAGAGACACAGGTAGCGCCTATGGCGGCCGCGGTGGACAAAAGGCCTGGAGCGCCCCGCGGACGGAGTCAGCCGCGAGACGGCGGGAGACAGTATGTCTGCGCCCAACGCGCGGAAGCTGGCAGCGGCCATGTTGGAAAACGGACGTACGGAAGAGCCAGGACGGGATTGGGTTCAGGGGCCCAGCACCTGGGTACCTTGTCAGGGTCGCCCGCGTCACAAAGCAAACGTGGGCGCAGGGAGTTGCTTTCAGCCGGCGGATGTCCGCGCACGCACCAACACACGTGTGGCGCACTGAGGGTTTGGGGACCACCCGAGACAGCGCAGGGTGGCCAGTCCCCCGGACTTTTCCTATGAGCGAGACACGGGCAGGTCACAGGGTCAAGTGCAATAACTACACGAGAAATGAGGACAAATAAGCTAGGAAGCTCCTCTCCCAGGAGAAACAATAAGGAAGCAAAAGCCCATCCTCAGGTCAGCAGTGACCAGCGGGGCCGGAGCTTGGGAAGGGCGAAAAGAGGAGGACAAACAGAAAGGCGTTTCCCAGGCCAACCCTCAGGGAGCTCGCCGCCACCTCCTCTGTCCTCCATTCTTGGCGGACAAGACCCTTGTCTCTTTTATCTATCCTGAGGATTCCTTTCCTGCTCTGCCCACTTTAGACTGTTATTCAGCCTGTAATCACACCATGTGGGAGACCAGTGACTGAAGACGCCCCCACGGCTCACCCCCTTAAGGATGACATACCCTATCCAGCTCATTCACTTTCCAGACACGATATAATTTGATCTGTGCTCAGAAGTGTCGTAACCCGCGCTCTGCCACAGAGGCCTCTGGAGACGGACAGTGACATCAGCTCGCCTCCGAGCCTCCTTCCCAGCCTGAGCGGCTGGAGGTGGCGGCTGTCTGCGCTGTTTGGGGGCACAGACCCCCATCTCCAGGATCACCTAGTTCTTGAAATTGGCCTGCTGCAAAGGAGGACCATAAGTTTTACAATTTGAGCAGCGAGAAAAGGACCTTTCCGATCTACGGGGGGACGGAACACGTGTGCGGACAAGGTGACTCTCGGGCTAAGGCGCTTCAGAAGAGGAGCCTCCCCCGCCGGGAAGCACGGGGCTCCTGAACAGGAAACCCTAGAATGCCTTGAAGCAGTTTTCCTGTTTTATTATGAAGTGAGGATTTGCTCCCACAAAATCCTTGTTCAAACTTCATCCCAAATGTGGCATCAACAGGTGAGGCCTTAGGTCACCCGCAGGGGAGTATTTGCCTCCCAAGAGAAAGGGCTACGAGGTGCCCGCCTGCGTGGACCAGGGGAGGGCACGGCGGGAGATTCTCCCACGACCCAGCAGGCCGGGCTCAGAACACCCATCCCCTGGGGCCCCGACCTTGGACTTCCCAGCCTCCACTGAGCACGCCCTGCCAAGGTGCCCCCGCAGCAACCACTGCCCTCCCGGGGAGCCCCTGCTGTCTGGGGGAGCGGCCTGCACACGCTCCAGCCCCACTGCTCCAGGGACTGGGTCTTCCTGCTCTGCCCCCGCGGGTCCTGCTCTCCTGCAGCCGTCCCAGGTCAAGGGTGGATTCCACAGAAGTGGATGAATAAGTGAAGGAAAGGACGCCCCAAGGCTGCAGTGCAAGTCCCTCTGGGTAACCTGAGCCTTCGAGCCTTAGGGCAGAGCCGCTGCAGGTTCCAACTAAACCTCCCGAGCAGGAGGAAGAGAACTGACCTCAACATCCGCACGGCCAGCAGGGAGGCGGGGGCTTCCTCGGTTGACCCTTCACTGCAGCACCCCACAGACAGACTACAGGTTTTAAAATTGACACAATTATTTCTTCAGCTAGAGAACTCAGGGACCCTTTATTCGTTGAACTGATAGAGTGGAGCAAACGGTCCACCTCTGGGTTAATACCAAGTATTATCTGAACACCAACAAATATATTTCAAAAGATGAGAACAGGAGGATTTCCCAGACGCAGCATTTGATCAGATCCTCTGAGCTTGTGCCTTCTGGGCTGACTATGCGCTGGGAAGTTGGGCAAACACTTGTGCACAACGAAGGCCTCTGCGTCTGTCTACTGGCTTCCTGGGACGTAAAGTAAGACGTAATTGATGGCGGAAGGCACGACCACGCTCACTGCGCTCTTAAGGTTTCCAGCCTGTGCAAACCCGCTGTGGAGTCCTGCGGGGGCCACCGTAGCCACAGGCTGGCCCACGAGGACCACACTCCTGTCTGTCAGGAGCCCAGGGATGTTAAATGATGTCCCAGGGGCCACGGAAGACACGGGCACGGCCACTGGGACCACAGCCGATACCGGCGTGGCCACGGGGTTCACCAGGGTACTCTTGGTCAGGGCTACGCCGGCCTGGGGCGGGCTGCGCCGCGCCGCCGGAGGACTGTCCTTGGCCGAGGCCCCGCCCCTCTCTCTGGTGTGCGCTCTCTTATGCTTCAGCAGCCAAGACATGAGGACAAACGTTTTCCCGCATTCGCTGCAGGTGTAGGGCCTCTTGCTTTTATGGCTGACTTGATGGCTCATGAAGTCGTTTCTCACGCAAAAGGCTTTGCCACAGTCACCGCATACAAGGGGCGTCTCGCCCCCGCTACTCTGCTGGTGCGCGAGGAGGTCTGGCCTCGTGATGAAGCGCTTCCCACACTGAGTGCACACAAAGGGCTTCTTGCCCGCGTGGATCCGCATGTGCACCTTGCAGTTGCCCTTGGACATGAAGCCTTTCCCACAGCAGCCGCACAGGAAAGGCTTCTCCCCCGTGTGGCTCCACATGTGCACCTTGCAGCTGCCCTTGTAGAGGAAGCCTCTCCCGCACACCCCGCACACGAAGGGCTTCGCTCCCGAATGCGACCGCATGTGCACCGTGTAGCTGCCCTTGTAGACAAAGGTTTTCCAGCAAATGCTGCACTCAAAGGGCTTCTCCCCCGCGTGCGTCTTCTGATGCGCGCTGAGCAGCGACTTCCTGATGTAAGCTTTGCCGCAGTCGGCGCACGCGTACGGCTTCTCGCCGGTGTGGGTCCGCTGGTGGATGGTGAAGAGGAACTCTCTGAAGAAAGCTCGCCCACACTCCCTGCACACAAGAGGTTTCTTGACTTTTCGAGTGTTCTGAGGATTGACGACTTGGGACTTAGATATGATGAGTTTCCGGTTCTCAGGGAGTTTGGTTTCAGGCTGACACCGCGCCTGGGGGGCACGGAGGAAGGAGGCCCCAGTCAGCTCAGCGGCGTCCTTCACTTCCCCGCTTCCGCGCTGAGTAACCGGCGTGACACCCGAGCTCACGCCGTGCCTGTGTGAGCCTCGCAGGCCGTGACTGTCCCCGGACGCCAGAGGATCTGTGCTCTGCCGGGCGGCGTCTGCCACGGCGCTGAGCTCTCGGCGCAGTCCCGGGCTGCTCTCCGTGCGCTCCTCTCGTAAGGGCCCCTGTGAAGGAGCTTCAGGTTTCGGGGATCCTAGGGAGAAAACAATGAATTCATACATCATCCTTATAGCATAAAAACATAGGCTTAAAATTTCATTATTTTTTTAAAGATGTTTTTATTTTTGTGTAGAAGAGCTCAGACGCAGGGGCTGAGAAGATTCCCCAGAGACAGAGTGGGGAACAGAATAGGCAGACACACTGCTGAGGGGAGTAGCGGGAGACAGGAGAGGTCTGCTGCGCCCTGTGGGAAGCTCCCTGGCCGGGGATCGAACTCAGGGGCAGTGAGTTCTGAGACTCAACCCCTAGGCCACCTAGACACAGATATTTTTCAGTCCCCTGGCTGTGAGGTCTCTTTTGACAGAAGAGTCTATCAAATGAGTACAAATAAAACTCTGGGTTTAATGTTCCTTAACTGGTAACGTCACTGACACACAAACATGAAAGGCAAGAGAACGCGCCGGAGAGCGAGCGCAGATCGCCCGCCGTGAGGACGTGAGGACCCGGCGGCCGCCTGGGTCAGGCCCTGCACAGGCGCAGGCCCCGCAGGCAGAGGCCGCGCCGGGGGAGGGGCGTGGAGGTAGTTGGGACATAACGACCCCCGGCCCCCCTCAGGTCCTCACTGGGGCACCTGGGGACAGCCCGAGCACTCCCTGATGCCTGCAGCTCACCGTGTCGTTTGGTAAAACCTCCTTAAAGGGCAGACACAGGACAAGGGAGAGCAGCAGGGGCGAAACCAACAAGGAAGGAGCAACAGGGCGGGGCGGCAGGGAGCGGGGAGGAAATGGGGTCATCCGGCCTCACGCCAACTCATGGCAGGAGGACTCCACCGCCAGGGGGCGCTGAAGGAGGCTTTGGCCCTCAGGCCCCAGCGAGTGCCCCGGTTGGCCACTTGTGGCTTCAGCCTGGACTTCATCCTCTGCTCAGCGGCCCTGACTGGGCTACACAGAGACGTCCGGTCTCGGCTAGTCTGCAGCCCTTCAGCCCGCCTCAGCTCATGCTCGTTCCTTGTGAAAATAAGGAACATGTTTCTAACACGTGCCTGCTGGGGGGTCAGATCCTGAATTCTTAAGCTCAGCTGTGGATCCGCCAACATCAGCAGGGGCCCCCGGCGCCCTCACTGCTTCTCCCTCTCCTGACACCCTCACGCGCCGCCCTGCCGCCTTACATGACCCGTTAAGATGGGGTCTCCACAGCCTTCCCCATTCTGCGTCCTTCACTCACCTGAGCGGGCCCCACAGTGCACTTCGCTATCCGCCCTCCATGGACAGTCGCCTCCTGCCACCCTGCAGAGCCACTCTGGCCGGCGGGCTTGGTAACCTGCTCAGGACACGAGATGGAGACACACTCAGGGGGGCAGGGGTGCGAGGGGAACACAGACGTCACATGTCAGGACAAAACAAATTGACACGCAAAAGGAGAACCGACTCCCTGGTGCCTCCCTCTGCCCTCAACCCCCAGCCCGACCCCCACCGCAGAGATGGGGGCTGCTGTAAAGGGACAGCGAGGACCCCTGCCAGCCAGCGGGGGGCGCCCCCTGCCAGCTCCACTGCAGATGGTGGCGCTTTGCAGACTCTCAAGTGGGGCTAATGGGGAAAGTAGGGGAGACGTGGGCAAGTAAACCGCTGGCGCTTTTGGCAGCCTCGGTAAAAACACCATGAGGAGGGGGCTCTGGGGAGAAGCTGCCTGCTCCCGGCGGGGACCCAGGTCTCTGATCAGCGGACGCACGGGGGGCACAGGGGCCGGCTGGCCGCAGGCTGGTCTGCGCATGTCGCATCTCTCCCTGTGTAAACACAGGAGGACACTGCTTCACCCCACGTCTGCTTTCGGGGCGTGTCCTGCAGCAGCAGGAAGTGGGCGGGGACCCACCCGCTGGGGCAACCCCAGACCCCCATGTTTACGCTGCTTCACTACAAGGTGTGTGGGAGGGGCCCAGGGCGTCCATGCTGACTGGACACCCCACTCTCCCAGCAACTCTCGGGGTTCCAGGATTCCAATGCTCCCCAATCCTGATCTCTGGGTGCTCCAGAGGCTTCACTAAGCAGCCAGCACTGATGAAATCATCATTCGTGGGCCACCAGCTTGCTGATTCAGCCTCCACTGAGTCCCATTCCTCTAACACGGTGGGTCTCCAGGTGGCCTGAGGGGAGCAGAGGCCCCCCCAAATCGTCCTCACTCCCATCAACCCAGAGGTGGCTGAGAGGGGTCTGCCGCGATGAAGGAAAGACCCCATTTCACCTTCCTCCTCCTATCACACCGGCAGGGGCGCGGGGCCCTGTGCCGGAACCGACGCGACGGCCACAGGCAGACGCTTCCGGACATCAGCGCTCAGGCCTCACGGGAAAGGCGCTTCCCCCAGGAGACCACCCTTCCAGGGCCCA
>PVIJ01013848.1:0-28466 GCA_004024925.1 Scalopus aquaticus
TAGGTCCTCCCCTTCTGAAGGAGCTCTCAGGAATTTGAGGAATATATTTTGTGTAACCACCTCTCTTCCCTGGCCTGTGTTGTCAGAGTCGCCCTAGTGGTTCCTGGATCTCTGAAGCCTCTGGAGCTCCCAGAAAGAGTGGCGTCGACCTGCACTACCAGCCAAGGTGGCTGGGTTTGATGGCTGACCCCAGCACAGCTGGGTTTGGGTTTTAGGGAGAAAAAAAAAGGAAAAAAACAACAACAGGGTGGTTTTGGAGACACATGGGTCACATTTGAACTAGGCTAGCGCCATTCAGAGCCAGCAGTTTCCTGCCCAGCTCTGGCATGAGACAGTGCAGGGCAGACTGGATACACTACCCAGGGTTTGGTTTTGAATCCTGAGCTGTTCTTGAAAACCGATTAGTTTTTCACAAACACCAGATAGGTTTAGGCTCGCACCAGAACCAGTTATGTCTTGGAAACAGTTGGTTTGGAAAACGGACCAATCAGGTTTGAAAGGCGGGTGCCCTGAAGGAGAATTGAGAGAATCAGCTTGAAAAAGACTTGATTCAGCTTGGGAGAAGCTTCAGAGAGAGAGAGCGAGAGCGAGCCAGCGACCTCCGCTTGGACGGCAGTCATGGTGAGTACTGCTGGCCAGTGCCTGCGCGTCTGAAGAGCTGTCTGGCCTGATGTCTGGCGCTGTCTAGCTTGGTCTTCAGGCTGCTGCTATTCTGCTGTGGCGCTGCTCAGCGGGGCCACCTGCTGCTACCCCGCTGCTGCAGGTTGGTGAAACCCCTGTCCGCGTTCGCTTCAGGGGCCCGGAGTTCCAGGCTCTCGTGGGAGGTCTGGCGCCATCTTGCATGAGCAGCTCTTGGTGGGGACTGCCGGACACTGGACGCGCGACACTCTCTGGGGTAGGACAGCCGGCCATTTGTGACTTTCCTTTTACCCAATCACCGCTTTGAAATAAACCCTGTTGTGCTTGGGCCCTGAAATTGTCTTGTCTTGCCATTGTGAGGAACGGGTGAGAACTCACAAACCGTGAGCAGTTCCTTAACTCTGCTCTTTCAGTGTCGCTAGCTTGCTAGCAAGGCAAGTTTTGTTGACAGAAGCTCAGGTCCTTTGGCAGTAGGAAACTAGATGGTAGTAAGGGATTATTGTTTGAATTTTTAGGGTTTTTTGGTGTCGACGTTGTGTAGTGAAGATGAGCCAAAGTCTTGGGAATTAAAAACTGAAAGAAACAAGATTTGGTGAGAAGCGCTTGGCAGAGACTACCTCACAGATTACCGACACCTTGAGTTTAAGCCTCGGATTTAATTGAATTCAGTTGTGTTTAATTTTATACATTCTAGTCCCCCAATGTTTATCATGGACTAACCAGTATTCCTGTCAAGACAGAAGGAACAGGGCCTATTCTGCCTTTTTTCTCTTGCCTCTGTCTATCCTCTCTTTCCCAGATAACACCATTTTCTACCATGTTCTATGGCAGGTGACAGTAAACATGGGAACTTTGCTTTGTCTGGCAAATGCAAAGTTGTCACATTTGGTCCTAAACTTTAAGAGTGGGGTAGTGTCAGTGATAGTCATGTATGTTTTACTACATGCGATCTATAGAGAAAACAAAAGGATAAACAAAAGTAAAATTTTAGACTATAAGGTCAATTAGTGGTTGTTATTGTGAACTATACTATTATATGTTTCTTACAGTGCTATTGGTATTTACTACTATCGGTTTTAGGAAAAAACCAATGGGTATGTTTGATAAAAGTCTTCTGATTCTTTTGGGAAGGCCAACACACTCTCTTTACACATGCACACCCTCATCTGTCAATATTTAAGTTCTTTCTTTATCTTGGCTATTATAAATAATGCTCTGATTAACATAGGAGTGCAGCTACTATCTTTTTGAGACCAAATTTATTTCCTTTGGATATACTGCATCCTTTGGCTATACCAAATCCTATAGTGGTTCTATTTTTTTTTTAAAGATTTATTTATTTATGCATACAAACTGGGGTACGGGCCAGGGGCGTGGGGTGGCGAGAGGGTTCGCGGGAGACAGAGTGGGGAGCAGAACAGCCAGAGCGATGAAACTACACTGCTGAGGGGAGCAGCGGGCAAGGCAGGAGAGTTCTACAGCGCCATGTGGGAATCTCCCAGGTGGAGCATTGAACTCGTGTCTCCGCTGCTGACAGCTCCACAGCTCAGCGCTTAACTGCTGCACCACCAGGGAGGCCCTATAGTGGTTCTATTTTTAATTCAGGGTTTTCTGTGATTCCATTTGTCCCTCAAATGTGGATTATTTTTCTAATTCTGTGAAAAATGCCACTAGAATTTTGATAGGCATTGTTTAATCCCACACGTTATATATAAAGAACTAGTAATGGAACCACTTCACTCCAGTGAGAATAGCCCATATTAAAAAAAAAAAAAAAAAAAAAAAAAAAAAAAAAAAAAAAAAAAAAAAAAAAAAAAAAAAAAAAAAAAAAAAAAAAAAAAAAAAAAAAAAAAAAAAAAAAAAAAAAAAAAAAAAAAAAAAAAAAAAAAAAAAAAAAAGAACCAGAAGCAACAAATGCAGGAGAGGATAAAGGAACCTTCTTACATTGCTGGTGGGAATGTAAACTGGTTCAGCCACTATGGAAAGCTGTGTGGAGATTCCTTAGATACTAAAAATGGATTTACCATATGATTCAGCAATTCCAATCCTAGAATCTACCCAAAGTGTATAAAAACACTAATTCTAAAGGAAACCTGCACTCTTATGTCTATTGCAGCACCATTTGCAATAGCCAACATATGGAAACAACCCAAATGCCCCCCAAACAAATGGCTGGATCAAAAAGTTGTGGTATTTTTACAAAATGGAATATTACTCAGCAATCAAAAAAGACAAACTCATGCCATTTGCTGCCACATGGATGGAGCTGGAGGGATTTTACTAGTTGGAATACGTCAGAAAGGAAAATGATACATATTGGATGGTCTCACCTATATGTGGAATATAAGGAAACCAAACAAAAGGTCAAGAAAAAGTTAAAACTAGCAAGCAGACCATAGATATGAGGAATACAGCAAGGGAGATATGAGGAATGTATCAAGGGAGGGGGTCAAAGCTGGAAGGATGAACACAAGAGAATATGGTTATGGTACATGGGTGATATTGTGGTAGGAGAACTACAATGCAATGATGTAATGCAATGAACTGCAATGATGTAAGAAAGAATAATAAAATAAAACAATTAAAAATTTAATCATTTAATAAAAAGAGAAAAAAGAGCTAATGATTGACAAAAGTATGTTCCTTCCTGATTATCATGTAAGAGTCCTTTTTGTTCACTGTGACTAACATAATCAAAGCCATTCACAAAGAATACTACCAAATCTTTATGCTAGGGTCAGCATGCTGGTGAGAATATGAGATTATGGGAGTGGACTGAGGTAAGCAAATATAATGTTGGCCAGGACATAAATACCAGTAAAGCTAGTATCTCTTGTGAATCATTCATTTTCTGATCATCTAAAGGTAATTGCCAATGTGTTTGAAACTTGTCCTGCCTTCCTTTTAAAGGTGATTTTTGTTTGATAAAAATAGAGAGCATGAGATTATTGGGGTGCAGATGAAATCATCCTATATCCCTCTGTTTTTTTTAGCTGGTGAATCAAACATGAGGAAGATTGATAAGAGAAAAAGTAAAAGCTTTAATAACATATATCTTCTGTATATATAGTAGAGAACCCAGATGGTTGAGTAACTTGCCCACATAGCTTCAAACCCCATCTTAAATAGTTTAGTTGAGGCAAGGTAAGTTGGGAAAGAAAAGGAAATTTCAGTTAGGGAGTTTATCAAAGAAGATACAGCAAACAAAAGGTATGCAGATTAAGTTCTGTCTTCTCTGTTGAAAAGAAGTATGGAGATCAGGCTTCCTCGGAGAGACCCTTGAAAAGACAAGTTAGCATATAAATATCAAAAGCAACCTGCACATAGCCTTCCTAACCCTCCTATGAAATCAGCCTTTTAACAAAATGGCATATTTTGGGCTGGCAGAATTTTGCCCCCTACATGATAAACCTATTTTAGTAAATTCAGACTGTTATAATAAAGAATCATAGACTGGGTGACTTATAAGCAACAGATATTTATTTATGAAAAAAAAAATTTTTTTTTTAGGCCTGGAGGCTGAAAGACTGTGATAAGGGTGCCAGTGTTGAGTTCTACTGAGAGTTTGCTTTTTGGTTTATAGGTGGCTATCTTTTCACTGTGTTCTCACAAGTGGAAGGGCAAAGAAGCTTTCTGGGATCTCTTTTACAAGGGTATTAATCTCATTCTTGAGGCCTCCACACTCATGACCTAATTACCTCCCAATTTACCACATTCTAATCTGTCACATTGTGGGTTAGGATTTCAACATATGGATTTTGGGGGGAAAAAAGCATTTAGTTTGTTGTAAAATGTTAAGCTGAAAATAGATAACATAAACGCTAGATAAATTGTATTTGCCAGAAAGAAAAAAAAAAAGGAAAAACGAGGAAGAATAAGAAAAGAGTGATTCATTTTCAAGTTGAACTGTAAGAAACAGCAGAATCCCTGCACCCCTCCCTGCTTCCCACCATTTTTTAAAAAGCTCTTCATGCTTGGGATTTGTCACGAGCCCTAAATGGAAAATATGTGTAATATCTGAAGGTGATTACAGAATTTAAAAGAATTCACTATCAGTTACAATAAAAAAAAAAAAAAACAACTTTACTTTTTTAGTCTTAGCAATTTGTGCTTAACACAGCATCTGTTACCATGGAAATTTTTCCTTACATTTCTTGTGCTCCCTGCTCTGCAGCGTGGTGATGACTGAGAGATTAAATAGGCAGAAAAACAGCAACATCAGAGTTGAGTATAGTAAAAAGGCGTAATATGCTCAGAAGAAATGGACTCTATGATATTTGATGTTGCATAATCAACAACCACTCTTATCATCCCTTAATAGTTTGAAAGTCTGATTAACTGTTCTTTGATCACTTTGTTGGGTAGCAATATCAGTTTAAGAAATGTGGCATCATGCAAGTATAAAATAATATTTTATGTATTATATGTAAAAATTGGAAGACAAATCATTCAACGTAAAAACAATGTTATAAATCATAAGCATGACTTCTTATCAGTCCAGATGAGTCCAGTCACCAAAGATGGTGGTGCTAAAAAGGCTTTTGGGTCAAGAAGGAAGTTAATTGACTTATTAATCAAAAGGAAACAATTTGTTACTTAAAACTGCAACTTACCAATAGCATCTGCTTCTGCCCCTAAAGGAGTGGCATAACCCCTTCCTCCACTAGACTTTTAAAGGACAGTGTTCTCTATTATGAATGTTAGTTTATTAGCTCTGTCATCTTTTGTCCTCCAAACCTTTAATTAAGTGTAACTCTCATAGTGCTGTTTTGATGAAATTAAGGATACATTGTTTCCAATTAGGGAATGACTGGGGAGATGATATTTGAGAGAGTTAGAAAGTGCAATAGAAAATCAAGTACAAAATGATTATGAGATTATGAGCCCTCACAAATTCTCAGAAATCCTGGGTACACAGTAGCCTTCCCTTTAGATTGGTATGTGAGTTTCAAACAGTTCTTATTTCAGAGATCAGAGCCACTACATCCAAATGACATCCAAGTGATTCTCTTACCTTCTGTGTTCCTAAACCTCCTTAGTAGCTATTACTGATGAGTGGAGCCCAAAGTGCAGAACTCTGGCTAGAAGGACCGTTAGGTACTGTCATTTGACAAAGAAAGTATTTAAATAATTCTTTTTCTGAACTGATGAGAAGTCATGCTTATGATTTATAACATTGTTTTTATGTTGAATGAAATGCTATTAAAAGATAATTTAAAAAATAGCATTTAAAAATGCAAATGGACTGCTCCCATCACTGCCAACATGAAGACTGTAGTGTCTTACGCTTAGTGCTCTTATTTCCCAATCTGAAGCTGAAGAAGCCACCCTGGGTGCCTATGCGTTTAGTAATGGTTCATGCTCTGGTGGCTTTGTCTTACTTCCTTGACATGGGAAGAGTAATTTATGATGTGACTGTTGAACCTCCAAGTGTTGGATCTGTGACTGATGAACATGGGCATCAGAGACCAGTAGCTTTCCTGGCCTACAGAGTCTATGGAAAATATATTATGGAAGGACTTGTATCCATCTTCAATAGGAGGTTTACAATAGGAGGTTTAGGTTTCATAATCCTGGACCAATCCAATGCACCAAATATTACAAAACTCAGTAGATTTCTTCTTTTCACTGGATTCACCTGTGTTCTACTGAGTTTTTTCATGGTTAGACTATTCATGAGGCTGAAACTTCCAGGCTATCTGATTGGTAGGATTGCTTTTTGAGAAGAAGTCAGTGGCTACTGGATTTGCTCCTATTAATGAAGTTTTAAAGCCTGTATCAATACGCTAATATGAAATGTGGAAAAGGATGAAAAGAAACATCTAGTAAAACCACAGGAAGAATATTAAAACTTGGATTGGACTGTCTTCTTGGTGTCAAAGAAAAAAGCTTATCAGTATTTTTCCTGATGAACTTTCCTCACACAGCAACAATGTTAAGTGGCATTTTCTTCTTAGTTTTACCTTTATTAAAAAAAAAAAAAAAAAAAACCTCCATTTCTACAACTGTAACATTCAATGAAGTGATTATTTTTTACAATCCCCCTAGCAGTTTTTGGGGATGATATTTCTGATTTTCAAATCGGGAAGTGAGATCCTCTCAGCTGAGAACCCTGGGCCATTGCTCAATTTCATCGTTGGTTGCTTGCCTTTAAACAGGGGTGACAGCATATTATTTCAGACTTGTTTCCTGAACAATAAGGTGTATGTGAAAGAGCAAAAAATTTTTATAATTAAAAAATAAAATTAAAATGATTAATAATTTGGCTAATCTACTTTTTAATCAAATTGACTAAGCTTTATTGCCTTTGCAAAATTCTGGACCATTTTTCCTGTTTAAGTCATTAATGTCTCTTGCTTTCTCAGTAAACTTTTCCTTTTATTATCCCCCTCCAAATTTCTTTTTGCCCATTTATATTCTGGTCTTTACACTGCTGCAAGTTCGTAGTTAACTAATTCATTCTTATATTTCAAATTTCTGTGAAAATGCATAGATACTTTACTTCAAAACACCTGTGCCTTTTTTAAATTCCGAAACATTTTTATTTCCTGTTGAGGCAGTAGTTCTTTGAAAAGATTACTCTAGAATTTCATATTTTCTGTTTCACCTTAATTGTCCTTGAATTTGTTTTAGATGTTTTCTTTGACGGTTTTAACTATGCTGTCTGTTATTGGCATGTTGCTGTGCCTCTAGATGGCAGTACAGTACCATCAAAGATGCTTGTAGATATTTCTGCAAGTTGCGCACAACTGTGTTCTGCTTCTACAAAGATGACCTTCGTTTGCTAATGATAGCTTCTTCTCCTTTCATTATTTCCCATTTTGACCCACTCTTGAAACATTTGCTCACTATATCTGGCATCAAAGTAAAATTTGTAAAACATCAAGCTAACTGCAGGATGCTGGATCAGGTTTAGGCTGTTACAAAGTCTTATATCCACTAAACTTGACATTTTAATGATACTAACAATCATGTAAGCTTTGAATATTAAAAATTTCTGTTCATGGATTGATGCATTATTAGGGTACCTAGTACAGAAATTGAATGATAAATAGCACTTCAAATTAGCACCACAAGTTTAAATATTCACAATCCATAGATAGTATATATTCTTGTTTCTCAGTTAGCACAGATCATTGCTTACCCTGGGCATTTCAATACTTTACTATTAGGGGAAATATTATTATGGAGACAAGTTCAAGAAGATACTAGTCAATTTGCCATCCCTTTCCTCTATCCTGCTATTAAAATCTCACATGTACCTGTGACCCTCTGTCTCTGTTGGTGAGTTTGATTCCCTTAAGAACTAGCTAACTTGGCTTCTTTCCATGATTTCAGCTTGGTTCCTTAGCACTAGGCAGACTCTCAGAAAATGTATTACCCTGGTCTTGAGGGGGATAAGAAATGGGAATTCATACTCTCACTGCAAATCTTTCATTACTATCAGAGAGTCAAGCCAAAACCTGTCTAGCAAGGTTTTACTGTTGTTATCAGGGTAATTGATGAGCTGAATGCTTGAAAGGTTATGGAATGCCACCTGAATTAGAGTGTCCCTTTGCATTCCCCCCTCCATGATTCTAGTTCTGGCAGGATTATTGCATATGCTTCCTTGCTGCTTCCCTTCTTGCCTTTAACCCTTACATAGTTTGGTATCTCTTTGTAATTCATGATTCTTCAGCGCCAAATGAATAGGGTCTATATTCTCTAGCTAGCCCTCACAATGTAGCTCCAAAATATTTCACAGTTCTTTTCCACAATATTGTATTTCCCAGAAAATTGGACTATTCAGTATTCCCTGAAAAAATGTTAGGCTTTTCAGTCACTGCCTTTTTACTCATGCTGTTTCCTGTCTCTGGAACATGTGTTCCCCTACCTCCGTTTTACACTATTTAAATCCTATCACTTTTTTAGAACCTGACTGAAATTTTACATCTCTTAATAAATGTGTGTCTATATGCCATCCTGGAAGCTATCTTCTGTTTCTGTATCACCTATAATGTTTTGTTTTTGTTACTGTTATGGCACTTGTAATGCTTTTTATTATAGTTATTTGTTCATATGTCTTATCTTCCCTGCTGGATTGCAGGCTTTTTAAAGGACAGGCATTTTATCATATTCATCTTTTTATTTCTCTTAATACCAAAGGCATAATAGGCCAGCAATTCATTTTAAGACATAATGCTTATTAATATACACACATAATACCATTTTTGTAAAAGTATATGCTCACAGCTGATGTTAAATGAGATCTTTTCTGTTGTAATGGGATTCTGGTTAAACCCTCAAAGTTGAGGGCAATACACAATAAATGTCCCAGATTTTCAAAAGAGGTGCTAGGCAAGGGACCAGAGGATTGACCATTTCAATAGCCATCATCATCAGCAACCTATTTAAGTAAAGCCTGCACATATTAGCAGGATTCTCTGAAGGGAGCTTATAATAGATACATCTTTGCGTCTTTCCACAGGGACAAATGGAGAGAACAATAAAGAACAATAAGAGGTTTCCCTGTGAGGTTGGAGGCTACTTGTAAGGAGAGTCTGGCATTGCGCCATTCAAAACTGGTAATTGAATTTTTGACCCTGGTTCTGTCAATGCTAAAGTCTGAGCACTAATTTACTGTCTGTTTTTGATTTTGTAGGGTTTCCTGGACCTTTAGTGTGACCTTATTTAATACTTTCATTGTTTCCATTAAGCTTCTATGGTGATTAGCAATTAAAACCTTTTACATTATTTGTAAATTTTTTCTTTGTGGAGGTAATACTAGTTTACAACATTGTATATGATTTAGGTAATGGGTTTAACCTCTCCTCAGATGTATCTTCACCCACCACCCCCACCATCAAAGCACTCATAACCTTTTGCCCTAGGTCATTACGTCCCCTCCCCCTGCTTTGTTCCCATCTCCACCCTCTAACAGTCTTAGTTCTGCAGTCATATTTCTAGGGTTAAACCTTTAAAATCAAAGGTGTCTGTGCTTTTTTTTTTTTTATTGGGAGTTATATAGTTGGGCTATAAAGAAATACCATATTTTGCAGATGAGGATATGGTCTTAAAAAAATAGAGTAGCAAGTGTGGTGGGCAGAATAATGTTCACTTCCCCCCCCTCACACCCCCCCTGCAAGATACAGGTTTGAAGATGCTATCCTGCTGACTCTGGAGATAGAGGAAGGGACCATGAGCCAAGAAATGAAGGCAGCCCATGGAGAATAGGATAAGAAAAGAAAACAGATCCTTCCCTAGAGCTTCTAGTAATAACATAGACCTGCTGACAACATGACCATTTACCCTACTCCTTATGACCCATTTAGGAATTCTAACCTTCAGAACTATAAGAGAATGAACTTGTGTTGTTTTAAGTCACATAATTTGTGGCACTTTTGTGTTAGTGCAGCAAGTGAAAAAATTATGTAGCAGCAGCACCCTCCTTTCTTCCAGAGAAAGCTAATTTAAACTGAAACAGGTCCACAATCTAACTTTGGTAATACCAAGATGAATATATAGAGCCATTCAAAGCTGGTAACTGGATTCCTAGGCCCAAGACTGGTCACAGGCTTGGTATGGATGAATATTAAGGGCTTTGTTCAGTGGGAGAATCCAGTGCATTCTGATCCTTTCCATTCCCTGCATAAGAAGTTTGTATTAGCATCGAGAGTGTCAAAAGCCAAATGGATCAAAAGATCTCTAACTTGATGGACACATTGGTGAAAATGCTTTGTTGCAATAGGAAGAAAGAAGGTCATAAAATATTTGTAAAGAAAAACGTTTTTGTAATAAGAGAAATTATTTATGCTATTGCATGAGGCTATTGAATACATTATGTTTATATAGCAGTTTGTAGTTCATGCACATTATCAAAAAGTAATTTATTGCACATTTAAAAAAACATTATTTCAAAACAGTTTTCCATTGTAGAAATGGTTAGGAGCTGTTATGTTTTCTTTATGGTTGAGGCTGAGATGCAGAAATACTACATCATTTGCTCAGGGTCACACCACCAATAAATGACAGCCAGGATTTGAATTCCAAATCCAAATCCTTTTTCCATTACCCCTTGTTGTTCTCAAATGAAAACTATAAAAATCACTAGTTTCTCTATAAATTACTAGTTTGTCTTCCTACCAAAGAGTGAAATTCTGTACAGTTATGTATACAAACTTGAGAACACACAGCACTTCGACCTCCAATTTCTAGCTGTATTCTTCAATATTTTCAATAGTTTGTGGTAGAATGACTATAATCCATGAAATTAGATTTTTTGGGTAATTTTATTATTGTTAAACAGTTTATAAGAGGAGGTACACCGAGTGACTAGTTTTATTGGTCCAAAACTGGAACCCCTCTTCCTAGTCTCACTATTCTTTCCTTAGGAAATCAATGGTTTCTACAACTAAAAATAAATTGCATAGTTATTCAAGATTAAGAAGAAATTTATTGGAATGAAAGAGACCTGGGCCACCAATATTTAACTGAGAATATTTAAAAATAAAAGTAATTAAAATATAAAAAAAGATTAAATTAAATAAAAGTAATTATGTGCTAGAATAGTGTTGCAAAGAAATTTTAAACAATCATATACATCATTTATATAATACATTAATAAAATATATAATATTTATGTAAAAATAAATGTAAGTAAAATATATTATAGATATGTAATATGATAGTATAGCCACCAAATATGTTTCTCCTTTAAATGTTGTATTTTAAAGTGATTTTGAAACATTGAAAAATTGAAGTAATTTTCCTTTAAAAAGGGAACTGAAAAATCCCTCTTGCAACATGAGATTTTAAGTACTCAAGTATTTAAAAATTCCTTCATCACCACTTATCTTATTTGCATGTGAAAGATGAAATGTAAGTGCAAGACTCCTTGTTGAACTTCTTGTTATCTTCTGAGGATTACCCCTCTAATACCGGTGAGCTTCATGCTCCTAGCTTTAATGTTCAAGCTAATACACATCTGAACTCAAAGATATCTTGACATTAAAGACTTAAATCATTACTTCAGGACAAGGTTTCCCAAACTGCTTGGTTATTAGAATTACCTAGAACACTTGTTGAAGAATCAACCTCACCCCTCCCCAATCTGAATCCATACTGAGAGGAAACTGTTTTCAGTATTTAATGTCTTTTATCATTAGATAATTTTGAGAGCTAGTTTGCAGGTTCTAATGGGGGTGTAGGGGGTGGGGCGCAGCTACTCATATACCCTTGCTGGGGTAACTGTCTCTCTAATAAATAGGGAAGGCTGTCTTCTACTTAGCTTAGTGCAATTTTGTAGGGAGACACGTGGAGCCGTGAGGAGACTGCAGTCTAGCTAGTCAGATAAAACGAATCAACCCTGGCAGTCCATGGGAGTGACAGCTACTGCTGCCAGATAGCCCTCACCTACATTAGGTAATTTTGAAAAGTTGCTTAATGCCAATATTTCTTTGCCCAGTACAGTGGTGGTGGTGGTGGTGGGGGGGGGAACTTATTAAATATATGTTTCTGGAGTCCATCCCCATATACCCATATTTTAAGAGATGTGAATGGTACATTAATCACCCCTGGATAAAGAGAGGCTCAAGGGGGCAGCGTCAAGGCACTGGGTCAGCAGAATGGGATTTGTAGTCATCAGAGATTGATAGTTTATCCAGCTTGGCATGGGAAAGTGCCTCAAGCCAGGAATCTTGGCATATGGATCAATTATGTCATTAGAATAACTCTCAGAGCTTGAGAACAAGAGCCTGACTTTAATGTGAAGTTCATCGGAACCAAAATGCAATTTGTATGCCTACTGAGAAGGTGGCCACCTGGGTTTGCAAGGTGAGCAATGAATATTTGCAACTGAAATGAAATATGTATGATTGCTTCTGACTGAAGGAAGTGGGGAAGTATATAATTGCTGGTGTCTTCTTGTAACCTAGACTTCCTTAGTCCCCCACAAATACCTTCCTTTACAATTATTTCCTCGAAGAGGGGCCTTTGTATTGCTTCCATAGCATCATGGGGGTGAGAGAAGACTTAAAAGCCAGGCTTCTGGGTTCTGTTTCATATTGATAAATTTATGTAGGAGAGATACCAGGGAAGAACATTTAAAAAAAAATTGCAACGATTTTTTTGTTGTTGTTTATGAATGGAAGTTTAAAATTCAGTACCTTATCAGAGACCATGAATCCAGAACTACATCTAGGTGGGTATTTTAACTGAAAAAATGCAAGCCCACTGGGAAGGATCATAGATAAAAAGGATTCTCAGATATTAGTTGAATTTGCTTTCTGGAGATAAAAGGAGCTGAGATAAAAATTTGGCTAGGGGAGGAGGTGAAGAAGAGAAGGAGATTGAAAGAGGAGTCCATGCTGCTGGCTTTTCTGTCTGGTTGGATACACCTATATTCGGTTTTCTATTTATAAGGGAAAGAAAGATTCAGAGGGCTAGGTAGGTTGGGGATTTTGGATTTTAGCTGTACCTTCCACACTTAAGTATGCTGGAATGGCTGGGCCAGGTCATAGAGTGTTTCTATTGTTAAAAAAAAAAAAAGGCAGTATTTTCTGGGAGAGGATAAATGCTCTCCCTGGAAATTTAGAAGGATATACTCTAGTGCTTCTTAGAGTTCCTTAACAACTGTTACAATTTTGTTATTAATTACTTTAAAGATCCCTGGAAACTATTGTGCTTGCAGATTTTACCAACAGAGGAGCAACTACTTCCAAAATAAGTCATTAGCTACAGAAAAATCATTTCTTTCTCTCTCAAAAGTGTTACTTTTAGATAATATCATAAAGATTTGATGAATAGTCAGTGATTACCAGGGAGTCTGCAGAAGGAGTTGGTTTCAAATGTGCTGAGAGGGTATGTTCCCTGAATTTGTATCAGCAGGGAATGTTCTCTGGAGTTGAAGAGATTAGTATAAATATATAGAAATTATCTTTGGGACTCTTACATAGATTTGGCTAAGAAGCAGAGTGTAAGGATTTTACCTAAAATCTCATGAGGAAGAAATTGTAAGCTAACTTGCAAATTGATTAACTGTGAAATCTGGCTTGAGGTAAAATGGTAATGACCAAAATTTTTGTTGACACTATGGAGCAGGGGGTTAGATGGTAAGAATTTGTTAGTCTGTCTAGCATGTCCTAGGAAAATGGTTTTCTGGTTCTAGTGAATAGTTCTTTTGGAGGAAGAAGTATGTAGAAGTAGTTCTAGACGTAGTTCTAGAAAGGAAGAAGTACTTTAAAATTCAACTTCTGTTGGCTGTGGATCTATTCTGTAAGAATAGCCAGTGATCCTTTTTCTGATTTTACCTTCATAAAACAACCACTGGATTTTAATTTGGCCTCTTGAATATGCCTAACATTCTGAGTAATGTGTGATCTGCTTCCTGTTGTAAATTATTAAATTGCATTTTAGGTTGAGTTGTGTTATAACTTTTATATCTAATGGATATGTTAGCTCTCCTGGGCATGATCTCATCAACATTGGTAAACCTGATAAAACTGAGTTTACTTATTATTATCTTTTAATTATTAAACATTTTAAGTTGAAGTACATTGTCTTATAACATTATATAGGTTTCAGGTATGCATCACTATAGATAACAAATTGAGTTTACTCACTTTTAAACAAAGGCTCAATTTCTTCTGATCGCTCTAAGCTATAATGTCCTATGTTAAGACTTCTTACTGTCAGGTTGAGAAAGCCATTGTGTCAGTTTACCATTGCTGCATGACAAATTCCTCTAAAATTTCCACTCTTTAAACAATAACTATCTAGTGTCTTAGAGTTTCTATGGGTCAAGCATTCAGATGCAGCTTAGCAAGATGATTCGCGCTTGGGGTGTCACATGAGGTTGCTATCAAGATATATAACAGGCTGCAATCAAATAAAGGCTTGATGGGGGCTGGATGATTTGCATCTAAAGTGGTTTGCTCTTGGACTGGCAAGTTGTTTCTAAGGCTGGTCAGCCTTAGTTCCTCCTCACGTGGCCCTCTCAGTAGACTGCTTGAGTGTCTTCATGATGTGGCAACTGGTATCTTGCACAGCTAGTAATCCAAGGTAAAACAAAGCAGATGTGACTTTTTTTTTTAAATTTCTGTGGCATTTGTAGCACAGTCTAGTCATGATTCAGTGTAGAAGAAGGCCACCTAAAGGGCGTGAGCATGAGGAGTTTCAGGGGGCACTGGTTATTGAGGCAATCTTGAAGGGCTTGTTATAATCATTTTATAATATCACAAATGTCTTATTTATTATTCTATATTTATGTAACTTACGTTTTTTAAAATTAGAGTCATGTTATTTTTCAGGCTCCATCTTCTAAATAAGAATGCTGCTTACTTTTAGTTTTTTCTTTTATGATACGCTCTTTTTTTCCCTTGGCAGTTTTTTCTGGCTCTTGAGCTGCAGAGACCAGACAAGCAGTTCTTTTGGCGTAAGGAAAAATCATTATTTCTCTCTTATTTAAAACCCTTTTATGATGATATACTACATTGAAGATTGGTCTAAAAATCTCTGGTTCTGTGTTTTTGCCTCCTCCACTTTTCATTTTACTCTTTCTTTGGCTAGCAATAAGACTCCATGGACTTAAAAAATCAAAAGGAATGTTTTTCAGGATTTCATACAGTGCAGTTTTTAAACCTATAAATACAGTTTATGTTTATGCATGTCTTCTCAAGTTGTTCAAATAGGGATATTTATGTAGTATTATTCCTACATTCTGAGGAATGTATTATAGAAATTATTACCATTGAAGATTCATTGTTTTTCTGACAGTAACATCTTTGCTGGATCATTCTTAGAGGAAATTTTCTTGACAGCAGTATTTGTGTTGTATGTTTGAAAATATCTATAATATATATTCAATTCTCTGAAAATCTCAAAGGAAGAGTTGCCTTGATAAAATTTTGGACTCAAGTATTTCACATTTCTAGCTGTGGCAGCAACTCTCCACTATATATATATATATATATATATATATATATGCACACACACATATATGTATATATACACACACATATGTATACACACATATTTTGTGTGTGTGTGTATGTGTAAAATACCTCAAATATATAAATGGTGATTTCTGTTTCAATAAGAAAAAAGGCAGATCTTTATTCTAACTTGTATTTTCTGGTTTTAAAAGCACATATCCCCTTGCAGGTATGGTAAAAGATAACTCTCTCACTGACCTTCTACAAGTTACAGAATAATTATGTTCCTTAGCTATTAGTCTGTATGCTTACTAACTCAGACTTTGCAAATGCTACTAAAAAAGGTAAGAAAGAGGACTTTAGAAACTGTTGCTGTGGATTTAGGAAAATGCCTACTCATGCCACAAGGTAATGGATAACAGGATGCTTCAGAAATATCAGGCAAAAAGATGAATTGGGCTAACATCATTAGAAAAATTGGCATTATAGACCTATTAGCATATTCCTTGGACCATCTAGTTGATAATTATGACATAATATAACTATGTGACTTAATATGGGACTTACAAATTCATGAAATTTAGAAAAAGAGAGTTTGAGAGCAAATTGAAGGTCCTTATTTGACATCTAAGCATAATGGACATGGAGTTGAATTGATGTCAAATCTGCAGACCTGCATATCTGATTCTTGAGAAAATTGCTGGAAGAGGTTTCTAAAACAACCCTCTTTACTTTATGGTATATGGGGTGAATCTTAAACTAAATCATTGTTCCAAACAAGTCTACCTAGCCAGCGGCTGAATAGATCCAGCCCTAATACTATACTTTCCCTTAGACCCTTCTCTAGTTGCAATTTGGATGCAGTGTGGAATGGTAGAGGAGCAATCTGGAGTCAGACTGTATTTGAACTAGGTCTCATATTTGCTAGTTCTATGGTCTTGGGATAGCTACTTAGTCTCACCGTGATTCCCTTTTCTGATGTTTAAACTGAGGATATAGTAACCACTCAGGACAAGCTACATAATTTGTGGGGCACAGAGTAAAAGGAAATGCCAGCCTCCTTCAAAAAGCAGGAAAAAAATCACTGATTACTTTTATATTAAAGTACTGATATATAAAGCTTTTTTCCTTTATAAATATTTTATTATAAAATATAATGGTGTAATCATTGTAAGTACAGGAAATTAAAATTTTAAATTGTTGCCATGATTTTTACAATTTACCTTTTCGTTGCATTGATATAATATTAATATGTAAAATTATAATGCACACTTAAAGACATTTTATCTTGTAGGTGGAATCTTCAGCATTTCAGAGCTAGTACATACATATTATTTCATTCTTACCAGAACAATGTGGGAAAAATGTACAAAACTAACTTTATTTCACATTTTTGTACATGCACATCTAACAATACTCTGTCTCCAGTTTACTGCTGAGGAAGGAAGGACTGAAATTAACTCAGCCTGTGGGTTGCTTTATCTTTCCCTTTTTTCCTATATCATCATAGTCAATATTAGTGGTACTGGGAAGTAACATGATTGCAAAAGGATATGTTAGGGCTCCTTCCTTATTTGTGCTTCTAAAAACACCATTACCTTCTTTCCATGCTTCAAGCAAATCCTGCTTTAAAAGGGTAAAACAAGCCCTCTCTGATTGTAAGTGATTCCACTAACTCATAGAAGTGTTTCATGGAACGTGAACACTGAGTTCTGGTGGACCCACTATGTGTTAGATTTTATTGAGACTCAAGGTGAAATAGCATGTTATGGAAGCCATGAAGGATATATGCAAATTGAGTAGTGAGTTACAACCGATACAATTTCTATTGAACTTCACTTTAAAAAAAATGCTCAAAGTTAAAATTTTTAAGAATGTCAAGATGGCCACAGCAGAGATTTTAAACAAGTGTGGCCCTTCTGAGAGCATGGCTCTATTTGATAGCACTTGTGGTTTCCCTGTGAAGCCCTTCCTGTAACAATTTTATAATGTAGGCCCCTTAGCAGAGTGCATAGTAGATGCTCAATAAACATCCTTCCAGTTTTTAAAATTTTATTTTTTAAAGATTTATTTATTTTATGTATACAAGCTGGGGCATAGGCCAGAGGCATGGGGCACAAGAGGGTTCACCAGAGACAGAGTGGGGAGCGGAACAGGCAGATCGACGGAAACACACTGCTGAGGGGAGCAGTGGTTGAGGCAGGAGAGGTCCCCCAGCCATGTGGGAATCTCCTCGGCCGGGCATTAAACTCGTGTCGCCACTCCCGAGAGCTCCACAGCACAGTTCCTAACCGCTGTGCCACCAGGGAGGCCCCCTTCCATTTTTTTTTAAAGATTTATTTATTTATGCATACAAGCTGGGGTATAGGCCAGAGGTGTGGGGAGGTGAGAGGATTCACCAGTGACAGAGTAGGGAGCAGAACAGGCAGATCAACTGAAGTACACTGCTGAGGGGAGCAGCGGGCGAGATAGGAGAGGACTGCTGCACCATGTGGGAAATCTCCCTGGCCGCGTATTGAACTCGTGCTGCAGTGGCTGTGGATAGCTTCATAGTGCTGTGCTTAACCCGTTGCATCACCAGGGAGGCCCCCTTCCATTTTCTTACAGAAAACATTAGATTCCTTCAGAATAGACATGCATGTAGACAGGATTCAGTACCTTGATGCCCAAGGTATGGTGAAAAAATACACTTGACCTATCACTTTTTCTAGAAATTTGTCAGTCGTTTACATATCTCTATATCTTTGGGGGCACATTTTCACACCTCCATGTCTGCACATGCTTCACTTACCCTCTGCCAAAGCTGTCATGTCAGTATCATTCTTCCTTCTCCCATCTCTTCCTCTTTCCCCTGTTTCCTTTGGTAACCAGTGTATTTTTAAGAGTCTAAAAATTGTTTTTCTGTGCTTTGCCAGTATGTGTTCATTGGTTATTAATAGTCCACAAATATGTGAAACTAGCTAGTTTCTCTTTCACCATGTCCCTTTCACTTTCCGATTTTTTTCATTTAGCATAGTCACCTGAAGATCCATCCATTTTGTCCTGAAAGGCACTATTTTATTTTTCTAAATAGCTGAGTAGTATTCCATTCGGTATATATTCTACAATTTCTTTATCCAGTTATCTATGAATGGGCATTTATTTTTTATTTTATTTTTTTTAAATTTTTATTGTTATTTATGTCTTTTACATTTTGTATTCCCCTTGGGTAGCCCACCACCAATTCACCCGTGATCCATCTCCATGGTCCCTTGTATTCTTTTCTATTCCTGAATGGGCATTTAGATTGGTTTCGTAATTTGACAATTGTGGATAATGTTGCGTTATAAGAATGCGTAAATCTTTTTATATTAGAGATTTCTTATTCCTTGGGTGAATACCTAGCAGTGTTTTTTTTTTTTAAGATTTATTTATTATTATTTTTTTATTTATACATACAAGCTGGGGTACAGGCCAGAGGCGTGAGGCGGTGAGAGGGTTCACCAGAGACAGAGCGGGTAGCAGAACAGGCAGATCAGAAATACACTGCTGAGGGGAGCAGCGGGCAAGGCAGGAGAGGTCTGCCGCACCTTGTGGGATCCTCCCTGGCTTGGCGTCGAACTCGCGTCGCCGCTGCTGACAGCTCCACAGCGCAGCGCTTAACCGCTGCGCCACCAGGGAGGCCCCTAGCAGTGGTATTGCTGGATCATATGGTATTTTCATTTTTATTTTTTTAAGGTAGCTCCACATCATATTCCATAGAGGCTGCATCAAATTACATTCCCACCAATAGTGTATGAATGCTCCTTTTTCTTCACATCCTCACCAACATGTGTTGGTTCCATTCTTTTTGATATAGACCAGTCTTACAGGGGTGAGGTGATATTTCATTTTTTTAAAAAAAATTAACTTATTTTCTTACATCATCGTTCATTTTTGTACAGTATTTGGTTTCTTCCCCAAGTGTTGTCCCCATAGTTCTCCCACCTCATTGTGATTTTGATTTGTATTTCCCTTTTAAGTTTTTTCATCTGAAAGTCTTCTTGGAAAAGTGTCTATTTAGATATTTTGCCAATTTTTTGATTAGATTGTTTTCTTGTTAAGCTGAACAAGCATTTTATGTATTTTAGAAATTTGTCCCTTGTTAGATGTGTGATGGGCAAATATCTTCTCCCAGTTTGTAGGTTACCTAATTGCTTTTGTGATGGTTTCTTTTGTGGTACAAAAGCTTTTTAGTTTGATGTAGTTCCAGTTGTTTACTTTTGCTTTTGTTTCCCATGTTGTTGGGGTTGCAGCCCCCCAAAATCTCTGTGATTGATAACCAATAGTGTACTACCTATGTTTTCTTTCAAGTATTTTATGATTTTAGGTCTTATATTTAAGGCTTTCATCTGTTTTGAATTTAATTTTGTGTATGGAGTTATGTGTGGATCTAGTTTAATTTTTTTTTTCATGTGACTATCTATGTTTTCCAAGATCATTTGTTAAAGAGACTTTCCTTTCTCCGTTTTATGGTCAGAGTTCCTTTATCAAGTATTAGCTGCCCATATTTGGGTTTATTTCTGGGCTCTCAATTCTAATCTAATGGTTTGTCTTTCTGTTTTTGCTCTGATACTTTACTATTTTGATTACTATTGTTGTGTAATGTATCACACAAGGAGTCTAATACCTCCAATTCCTTTTCTGGCAGGATTACTTTAGCTATTCTGTTTTTTTTTGTGATTCCATACCTATTTTATATTTTTTTGCTCAGTTTCTTTGAAAAAGTTACTGAGATTTTGATAGGTATTGCATTGAACCTATACATTTCTTTAGGCAAGGTGGCCATTTTAACAATGTTTATTCCTCCAATTCATGGACACAGATATCTTTCCATTTCTTTTTTTATTTCCTTTAATAGTGTCTTATAGTTTTCAATGTAAAGGTTACATTTAGTCTCAGGTATTTCGTATTTTCGTTGGTGCAATTATAAATGGGATTTTAAAAAAAAATTCTCTTTCTGGGCCTCACTGGTGGCACAGAGGGTTAAGTCTCAGCACTATGAAGCTATCTGCAGCCACTGCAGCACGAGTTTGATCCCCAGCCAGGGAGTTTCCCACATGGTGTTGCAGACCTCTCCTGCCTCACCCACTGCTCCCCTCAGCTGTGTATTTCAGTCTATTTACCTGTTCTGCTCCCTACTCTGTCTCTGGTGGATCACCTCATCACCCCACACCTCTGGCCTGCACCCCAGCTCATGTATGAATAAATAAATAAATCTTTAAAAAAATTATCTTTCTTCTAATTCATTGTTTACATATAGAAATACAACTGATTTTTGTATATTGATTTTGTATACTGACACTTCACTCTATTCATTTATTATTCTTTTAGTAGGTTTTTTTAGTAGGGTCTTTCAGATTTTCAATGTGTATTATCATGTCATGTGCAAATAGTGATAATTTTACTTCTTATTTTTCCAATCTAGATTCCTTTCATGTCTTTTTCCCGCCTTATTGCTCCCCGTAGGACTTGGCAATACCGTGTTAAACAGTAGTGGCAAAAGTGTACAACCTTTTGCTGTTCCTGATTGTAGGAGAAATACTTTTAAGTGTTTCGCCATTGAGTATGATATTGGCTCTGGGTTTGTCATATATGACTTTTATGATGTTGAGATAAGTTCTGTTTATTCCCATTTTTTATTGAGAGTTTTTATCATAAGTGGGTATTGAATCTTGTTGAATACTTTCACAGTGTCTATTGAAATGATCTTGTGATTTTTCTTTTTTTTTTTCCTACACTGCTGTTGGGGAGCAGTGGGCGAGTCAGCAGAGGTCCACTGTGCCATATTTGGGTTAGCTCCCTGGCTGAGTATCAAACTCAGGCCGTAGCCTTGATATTGCTGAGTCTTAAACCTTAGGCCACCGAGGAGGCCCTGATCATGTCATTTTGATCATCCTCCTTGTTCATTTGGTGAATGCCTTGGATTGTTTTGTGTATGGAACCAGGCTTCCATACCTAAAATGACACCTATTAGATTATGATTCGATTTGCTAAGGTTTTGTTGAGGATTTTTTCTATGTTCATTAGAAATATTGGCCTAAGTTTTCTTTTTTTGCACTTTCCTTGTTTGGTTTTGGGATCAGGGTAATGTTGACCTCATAAATGTGTTAGGGAGTTTTCTATGATCTTCAGTTTTTTTCGAAGAGTTTGAAATGATCGGTATTAGGTTCTTTTTGATGGCTTCATATAATTCACTAGGAAGCAATTTGATTGTTCTTAATGTCTGCTCTTGTGATTGGTCTGTATAAGTTGTCTATTTTGTTGTGGTTCAGTGTTGGAAGGTTTTATGATTATAAGCATTTTTGTCCAGTTTATTTGCATATAGATATTCATAGTAGATTCTTATGATCCTTTGACTTTCTGAGGCATCTGTTGTAATTTTGCCTATTTCATTTCTAATGTATCACTTTTTCTGAGAAGGACTTAGAGCATACTTTTCACGTTTTTAGAAACAAATTGAAATTCTTCTGAGCTTTTGTATTGATTCAGCCACTGTGATTGTCTTGCTTAGTGGATGAAATAAGGGGCTGACTATTTGCTGTGATTTGTAGACCCTTGTAATTCTCCCCCTCTCCCTCAAATCTCTCTCCCCTACTCACTTGCCACGGTGCCTCTAAATTCACCACTAGAAATTCTTTCTTTTGGGTTAAAGTGCTGTCCTATTTTAAAATACTGTAGGTAAAATTGCTGTGTAACTAACCATAAAGTGGTTTTGTTCAAATCTTTTCAAGCGTTTTGAAAAAGAAAAGAGCAGGCAAAGTTCCTGTGGGAAGCATTTTGACTTTTATAGTCATATTAAGTCAGAATTTAGTGAAAAAAATAAATTCTTTTACAAAAGGACCTGGAGGAATGAGTGATAATTCTGATCAAGACCTTCTGTGTTTTTAGGGTATAGTAAATGCTTCTTTTCGAGGTCAACTTTGAAGAATGGTGAATTAGATCAGAGGTTTTGTTGGTGGCAAATGGTCGGAATTGCTTATCTTGGCTAGGGAGGGTGAAAAAGACAACTGATTAGTCTTATAGGATTTTGATCAAGCTACTTATCATATTGGAGACTGACCTGAATGTTCTTGAAAGGTATATTCTCCATCCCACATTTTCTAAGTGAATGCTCTAGTGTGTTCTCTTTTTTCTTTCAACTGTCTGTCCCTAAATTTTTCTAGCCTTTCCCAAACAGGCTTTGTAGCTTATTAGTAGGCAGAAAGTGCTTAGGAGATCTCACCTAGAAGCTCTACTTATAAATTCAATCATACTGTTTGGGGAAAACATATGAAAGTAAAAATAAACTTGGGAAGGAACAGGTTAATCAAGTAACATAAAATTGAGTACAGTGGTTTTCTGTGGGCCAGCTCTTACCTAAGGGCTTTACAATTGTTATTTATTTCTTTTACAACCATTTGGGTTAGATATTTATTATCCTCATCTCACAGATTAAAACCTGACATATAGATGATAATATTGATCATTATTGTCTCCAGGAAAACAGGTTTATTGGATAGTATAGTATTTAATCGTCATAATAATTAGGACAGTAATTCTAACAAACCATATAAAAAACTCAGTGATTTTTCAAAGAAACTGTGTATCAATATTTTTGTTCATGGGGCCAAGGGTTGGTTGTAGTTTTGCTGAGATCAGTTGTGTTTATATCTACCACCCACCTTTTCTAATTTTCCTTGGACCAGCAACTAAGGGTTTATTTTTCTCATGGCAACTCACAAAAGCACAGACCAAACGACTCAAACACATTTGAGGTCTCTGTTCATGTCATAAGCACTATCATTCACTGGCCAAAGCAAAGCCAGTATCAAAAGGGCAGTAAAGTATATTTTACCACCATGGGAAGGTACTGCAGAGTGAGCAGCAAAGGATGTAGATATATCATCCTATTACAATGGGTTTGGGGCCAACAATCCAGTCAACTTCTAGTTGGGAGTAGGGTATTGATTAGGGACAGAGATAGAGAACATGAACTTTGATGCATGGCACATTGGGGTCAAGTCTGGCCAGAGGAGCAAAGGAGACTAGACAGCTGGTGGGCATGCCTGAAAGGAAAGCGGCATATCCTCCCATCAGTGTCTACTTTACAAATTTACTTATGGAGTAAATAAGCAAATAAGGAGACCATGCAGAGAGAACAATGGCAGCACTAGACTCCAGGGTCCATTTTAAACCACTGCATTATCACAACCAAAGGAGTAGTACGTGAGGGTTTGTGGTCACTGCTTATCCTCAGCAGATTTTATGATGCTCATTAAAATCCTGGCTGGAATCTTCTTCATTATGGTACAAATAATATTCTAAGTAGCTGTACTAAGAAATCCCACTGCTCATAGAAATTAGGATGCTTCTTAATTTAAAGAATATATTTTGGATTAGAGTCCAACCATTAGTTCCATTGGGGTTTTGACTTGACTATTTCTGGAAAAGAGCTACCATATTATTGTCTCAGCTGCCATTGACAATATAAAGTTATAACAAAATTAATAGCATTTTCCCCAAACTTTTTTGAGTTTGTAGCTTGGGGAGATATTCTAACCTCTGCAGAGGAGGGGATGAAATTGGAAAGAGGTGTCAGAGCCAGATGATAAAAGAATTTGGAAGCCATGATAAGAAGTTGGACTTTATGTAGGATTACTGCGGGAAGAAAAGATGAAGTAAAATGCTAAGGCTGATTTTTTTTTTTAGAAAGATATCTCTGATGGCATGGGAAAAATGGATTTGAGAGTAGACAATGGATAGGAGGCAGGACACCAATTTGGAGTTTATTAAGATGTTTTAGGCAAGAGACAGTAAGAGCAATCACATTCTCATTCGTTGGAGCACCCTGTTTTGGATATCCTTTTGAGACCATCTGTTCTTAATGTTTTCTACTACTTTCATTTCTAAAATATCAAAATTCTGGAGGGCTTTACTTGGAAGTACCATCTGATTTTCAGATTTATACTATTTTTAAAAGTGCTTTCTAAAATGCTTGCTGAATTAAAAAAAAATTGTCTGTAAGCAAACTGCTTGTTTTCTCCCTCTCTTTTGTGGTTGTTTATGGAAAGAAAGAAAGAATGTACCTTGTAGTATCCCCAAGAAAAAGGTGCATTATTAAGACTCAAGTCTATTTGACGTGAATTGTCAAAACGTTTTTTAGATTGTACATATTTTTATTTATTTTAAAGTTGAGGCGACAGTGGTTAGAAGACTGCATGTGATTCAGCGGTATAGGATCAGACCACTTCAGATGCATGTCTCCACACCATACCCACCACCAAGGAACCCACAGCCCTACTCCAAGGTCCCTTGCCCTCCTTTTCACTTTGCTATCTCCCTGCTCCCTTGCAGCCTCAGTCCTACAGTCAGATTTCTAGTTGTTTTTTTTTTCAATTTTGGTTTAGCTTGGTCTGACCCTTGTTTTGTTTCTTTCCATTCCATATTTTGTCAATTTCTACCATATTTTGTGTGGTATTGAATGGAAGCCATATATTAATTTAGAGAGAATTATGATCTTAACTAATGAACATGAATATGGTATATACTGCTATATATTTTTTTCAGGTTTTGTTGATTTGCCAATAGGAAAAAAGAAAGATTCAAATTTATAAGGGGTGAATACATACCCTTAGTTTTGCTTGCAGTGGCTATTAGCTTCTTGTCTATAAAAAAGCACCATGCCTATGTCAGGAAGGGAGGAGGGGTGTGCTGTTCAAAGACAAGTTTGCTGTCAGATGGTCATGCACATGTGGAATCATACACAGAGCCCTTTCATTCAGGATGAAGCAATATATTCCTACCATGTACTGGTCAGAGTGTGGCAGAGTGAGAGTGTGACTTCTGTATTTATTGCAACTTGTTCAAAGGTCTGGGCCCAACCCTGATATTTGGCATAAAGGTCCCCTATTGGATAATTTCTCTCATTTTTAAAAGACTGTCCTCCTCATGCTTGGCAGTGCTAGCCCAGGCTTAGCGATGCAGCTTATTCCTGGGACTCTCAGCTGTTGTCCAGTGTGCAGATGCTCTGCTGCTGCACTGAACTAAAGTCTGCTGGACTACCTGCTATCTTTTTAGATATAGAGTTTGTGGAGTCTCCAAGTAGATATGTTCTCCCGTTTTAAAGGGTCTTCCGTTATATGAAGCTCTTTCTGCCTTATTTTTTGTCTCTTAATATGACTGTCTGTCTCTTTCAGCCTTCATTATGACTGAGTAATCTCATATGGGTATTGTGGGTCATGGGCTTTAGTTGACTTTGGGAAGTTGTCGTTGTGTTCCTGCTTTGCCACCTAGCTTGAACTTCGTTTTAGTATTCTTTGCTTAGCAAACTGAGAACCCACTCTTATAGAGCAGTTATTAATATAAGGTTGGAAAAGTATTATAAAGCATCACCGTGTCACACTGACAACCCTCCCCACATCTTTGTGCTTTAGAAAAAAAGTGTGATTGATGAATCTCAAAATGTCAGGTTCTCATTCAGTAACCTAACCATTTTATGTAATCCTGTGGTAAGATCCAATCTCTTGTCTGTAACTCATCGTCCTGTTCCTTGGTGTCATTTTCTTCCAAATATTTATGTCATACTATCCCAGTAATTGTCTTATAACCTGCATGGGTCAGACTACTTTTCTGGTCTTTTGTCACTTTTCCTAAAACATAGTTCATTGAGTATGACGCAAAGAAATGCAAAGTGAAGCCAGTGGCTTCATTTTTAGTGGCAGCTTGTGTGTGATGGGAAAGTATTTTTTTTTTATTTTTAAAGATTTATTTATTTATACATACAAGCTGGGGTACAGGCCAGAGGCATGGGGCAGTGAGAGGGTTCACCAGAGGCAGAGTGGGGAGCGGAACAGGCAGATCAGAAATACACTGCTGAGGGGAGCAGCTTGCGAGGCAGGAGAGGTCTGCCGCACCATGTGGGATTCTCCCGGGCTGGGCATCGAACTCGTATTGCGCGCTGCTGACAGCTCCACAGCGCAGTGCTCAACCGCTGCGCCACCAGGGATGCCCTGGAAAGTATTTCAAAGCATTAACCTATGCCACCCAGAGTTCGTATCATCAAATTCTTTTACTTAAGACCTAGAAATCTTGCCCCTCCCCTGGTTCGATATGATAGACATCAGTTACCCAGAAACACAGGCTCTGTGCATTCCACCATTAGGCTAAAAAAAAGTTGATGACTAAAGGATGAATGATTGAAAACATATTTGCAGCGTTTAAAAGCTCCTAGTTAAATGCTGCCATGAGTGGGGAAGAGTAGTAGAGACAGGGACTGCACGCATACAAGTTTATAAAGGGGTGACATTTCTGAGACAGGATCAAATACTTTCACAGTCCATTTTTTAAATATGTATTCAAAATAATCACTCATTACATTCATTCATGATGATTTTTTTTGCTACTTCTGGAGCCAAACCCAATTGCGTTTGAATAAAACTGTAGCGTCTCAATCAATAGGGCAGAATCTTTTCAGTGGTACTTCTCTCCATTTACTGCTGAGTAACAGGTGACCATTTGGGTTTATACAATTATGGTTGCTGAGGCTACAGCTCAGGGGGGTAGTAGTCTCAGGCTGTCATGCTGTATTACTCTTGGAAACTCTTTAATTGATCATTCCAAATTGTTCCCCCTTTCTTGATGGATGTGGCATAATTGCCAGAGGTTGGCATGAAAGGTCATTTGTAGTTGTTGCTACATCTACCTGATGCTGTCATGTTTTTCTTCTTTGTTTATTTAATGTTATACATTTCTTAATTTATCATGGTTCACTTAATGCAATAGTACATGCACGAGTTTAAGGACGATTGTTGCCATAATTCCGTAACTCAGCTCTCCAGCTATTGCGAATACATCCAGTTTAAAGAAGGCATAAAAATATGTTATGTTAATCTTACCCAGGATGATTATTTTAGACAATGTGTATATAAAGGAAACTGTCCTTGTACTGGAAGAGGAGGCCATACATATTCCTGGGACATAATAGTGACTGTAATGATGGACTCAAAGGAAATAAGCCTATAATAAGGTTGAATGCATCTCTTATCCGCTACTGGATTCTTTTATTTGCGTGGAAATTAGACTTTTTATTTTTTAAAATTTATTTATTTTTTTAAAGATTTATTTTTTATTTTTGCATACAAGCTGGGGTACAGGCCAGAGGTGTGGAGTGGTGAGAGGGTTCACCAGAGACAGAGTGCGGTGCAAAACAGGCAGATCAACCAAAGTACACTGCTGTGGGGAACAGCGGGAGAAGCAGGAGAGGTTTGCCGCGCCATGTGGGAATCTCCTGGGCTGGGCATTGAACTCGCGCCACAGCCACAGACAGTTCTACAGCGCTGCGCTCAACACGCTGCACCACCAGGAAAGCCCTCGAAATTAGACTTTTTAATACTAACTGAGTACTTGGCTAGTTATTCTATGGAGCTATTAGAGCATTCCTACTGAATGACTTCTACAGTTTCAATAGACTATGTCTTCTTAAAAATGTCAAAAGGGATACAATTTTATTGGCACAATAACCCCCAAAAGTCTTTTGGGGAATAGTAATCCTACTTGGAGAAATTGAATAATCCAGATGATATAAAAATTTGCCCCTAACTTTGTAAATAATGTAATGAAAAAACATTTAAATTGCTTAGCTCAAATTATCGCAGATAAAATGATAGTTGTATTTTCTTTTGACTAACCAATGGGGAATTTGTGCCATGATCAATATTTAATTTTGTGCCTGGATTAAGCAGGAGTGGGAGTAGTTAAACAGTCTATATCTAAGCAAAATTAAAAAGCAACCTGACTGTCAAAGACAGATTTTTAGAGTTGTTGAGACTTGTTAGCTTGGTCTAGTCTGGAAAATGTTAGGCCAGGTTCTAGAGTGCCTTCTTTTTTTATTTTTTAATTTTTTTTTTTAAAGATTTATTT
>PVIJ01013848.1:28566-43500 GCA_004024925.1 Scalopus aquaticus
AGAGCTGTGGGGCGGCGAGAGGGTTCACCAGAGACAGAGCGGGTAGCAGAACAGGCAGATCAGAACTACACTGCTGAGGGGAGCAGCGGGCGAGGCAGGAGAGGTCTGCCGCACCATGTGGGATTCTCCCCGGCCGGGCGTCGAACTCGCGTCGCCGCTGCCGACAGCTCCACAGCACAGCGCCCAACCGCTGCGCCACCGGGGAGGCCCTTATTTTTTAATTTATGCATACAAGCTGGAGTATAGGCCAGAGGCATGGGGCAGTGAGAGGGTTCACCAGAGACAGAGTGGGGAGCAGAACAGGCAGATCAACGGAAACACATTGCTGAGGGGAGCAGCGGGCAAGGCAGGAGAGGTGTGCCATGCCATGTGGGAATATCCCCCGCTGGGTGTCAAACTCTAGTCCCTGCTGCCGAGAGTTCCACAGTGCAGCGCTTAACTGCTGTGCCACTGGGGAGGCCCTAAAGTGCCTTCTTATAGTACTATAGTTATTCTTGTGTTCTTCACAGCTACATCTTATTATCTGGAGTCTTGAATGATTCTATTCACCACTTTATTTTTTTTAATATATATTTTTATTGTTATTTATGTCTTTTACATTTGGTATTCCCCTTGGGTAACCCACCACCAATTCACCCATGATCCATCTCCGTGGTCCCTTGTGTTCTTTTCTACTCCATTTTGTACCATTCTCCTCCCCTCCCCCCCCCCCCCCCCCCCCCCCCAATCCGCTGAGTGTCTCTCTCCTATTTGGTTTCCTTATAGTCCTGTTGTAAGTATTCACTACTTTTCTAACAGATCATTCTAAAAACTAATTGAGGTAAAATCATATTGGGAAACATTCAAACTGAAAATCAGCCTTTTGTAAACTAGATGTCAGCTTCTAAGAGAAGTAGCAACAATGGTGACAATCTGGATAATCTTGATGATCTTTCCTGTAGATTTACTTGAGAAAAGATCCAAAGGGATTGAGACTAAAAAAGTAAAAGTCACCACACCCTAGAAAAAGATTGAAATTCTATAGCTATGGTTAGTGTTTAGGTTAGATGTGGGTTTGTCTGTCTAATTGATTGGTAACAATGACCAATAATGGGTGGTCATACTTCTAAGGCAGTGAACATACGTCTAAGGCAGTGAACATACTTCTAAGGTTGACATCAAATTCCTACTTCTGAAATCAAAGCAAAATATGATTTCAAGGAGAATGTCAACTTACTCTCACTTCTGCAATAAATAAACATTTCTCAATGCCCTATAGGATTAGTATTTTGCTTTCCCTGACCATCATAGCCTCTATTACCTAAAGTAAGAATAGCATTTATCATTGCATTTTTAGTTTTAGATTTTAAATAGTCATTGTAATCTTTGACTGGGTTATGAAATAAATACTACTCACAGGATAACTGACAAATGATGGGATAAAAAAGTTTTATTTGTGGTAAAAATTTCAGACATTAAAGTACAGAGTTTGTTCTCAGGATCATTTTCCACTCAGGGTATCTAAGGACAAAGGTATGTCTATACAGGATGTAGACCTTGCCAGGTGTGACAGAAAAGTATTAATAAAATAAAAGAGGATCTCTGAGGCAAGTAGATGGAAGATGGAGATTTCTGTGACAGGAAAGAGTTTTGGAACATTAAAGTTAGGGGCTTTGTGCCTTCCCACTGTCTCATGCAGGGAGTGGAAAATATTCTACCTGGTCCATTCTGTCCTGAAGTTAGGGTTCCAAAGACACCTCCTTTGGGATTAGAGGTATTGAATATAGGCACTGACAGTAGCTTCTTGACTGGGGCTCTATGAGATATAGAACATATTGGTGCAACCAAACCCTGGAATTGGGAGGCGGGCACAGATATTGGCAGAGTGCCCTCTGTCCGAAGAACGAAAAGATAGCTCCCAGATTCCTGCAGAACTGAACCTGTCATTGTGGATATTTGGTTTTCTTGTAGTGTAGAGGAAGCTAAAGTAAATGTCTGGGGAAGTAGACTGACTTGCTACCTCCAAGGCTGTCCAGTAACATGAAGAGACCCCTTGTGGAGACTGTGGAGTAGACAATTAACTGGGAGTTGAGGTGGCAAACTCAGCTTTTCCCCTGACACTAAAAGGTTATGGAGAGACTTCCCAGCTGGATGCTCAAATATCATCATAAAATAGAGCCTGTCATAAAAAAGCCAGCAGCTGGATGCCACCAACGCTAGAAGCCAGTACATTGGGAATGCTAGCACTCAAGGCCTAAAGAAGGGGATTTGTGGACCAGCTGTAAAACCTGCTCATATAAGCAGACTCTCTCTCCGTCTTTACTGACTTACTGTCAGGATGAACCACACATTGGTTCATCTGGGAGTTTAGAGTATAAAAGGCAAAGGGGGAGAAAGCTCAAAGAGAAACTTTTGAGTTGTGAATGGTGACTGAGCTAGTACTTGAATTTCAGTGAAAGAGAAGGTCCGAGTTTTAAACTAAAAGTGATTTTAGCTGTTTTCAAAGTAGAACAGACTAAATGGGGTCTATTTTTGGCTGAGTTTGTGAAAGGTATGTACAGTTGCATAGCAAGGATATGGAATTCATCCATGCTATAGCATAGGTCCTGAGGTAGAAACGAGCTTGATGAGCTACAGAGGAGTGACTGGAAGTTTCCGAGCAAGGTGGAGGGTGGTGAAGACAGATAGGAATTTGATTTTACGATGATCTTGTGAGATGAGTGGGAGTTCAGATTTAACTCCAAGTAAAACAGGAAGCCATGTGAAGGTTTTAAGAAAGAAAATGTGTGTATTAGGGTACGTATTAAGATTAATTTTGCTTGTGTGTGGTTTGGAGTCGGCAGGGAGAACAGGAGGAGGCAACTATAGTAATCCAGCTACGAGATAATGGTCACCTGGGATGCCATTGGCACAGAGGTAAAAAGAGGCGTGGGAAAGTTCAACATATATATATACATATATATATATATTTTTTTTTTTTTTTTTGAACATGGGCTGAAGGATATGAAGGGGTTTTTTCCAGAAAAACTCTTAGGTTTCTAGCTTTATTAACAGGTTAGGATGTTGATGCTATTATATCCAGCTGATAAATGAGATGGCAAAGAGTCCCATTTTGGATATTTAAGTTTGAGATGTTTGTAAGACCTTCAGGTAAAGGTTTCAAATTGAGTCTGTAACTCAGAGGAAAAGGTCTGAGCTAGCTAGAGGTGTAAATTTGGGAATCACTAGCACACACAGTCCATAAATCTGTGAAAACTGATAAGGTCACTTAGAGAATGAATGTAGAGAAGAATGTCAGGGAATAACCCTTGGTGAGCCTCAAATTTTAGATGTAGAAGAGGAAGAGCCAGGGGGCCTTCCTGGTGGCGCAGCGGTTGAGCGCTGCGCTGTGGAGCTGTCAGCAGCGCGTGATGCGTTTTCGAGATGTGAGTTTGATGCCCAGCCAGGGAGAATTCCACATGGTGCGGCAGACCTCTCCTGCCTCGCCCGCTGCTCCCCTCAGCAGTGTATTTCTGATCTGCCTGTTCTGCTCCCCACTCTGTCTCTGGTGAACCCTCTCGCCGCCCCACGCCTCTGGCCTGTACCCCAGCTTGTATGTATAAAGGAATAAATCTTTAAAAAAAAAAAAAAAGAAGAGGAAGAGCCAGGAAGTAGAAGGAAGAGAAGTGACCTGTGAGAATACATGGAGAATAGAGTCTGGAAAGCCATCAGAACAGAGGGGTTGATGTTGGGAAATAATATTGGAAGGTTGAATAAGACAGAACAGAGAAAAGGCCGTTCAATCTGGCTGCTCTGGCTTTTATACCTACGTGTAAATGTTGGTTATATTTTTTGCTTTTTTTATTTTTTAAACTGTCTATTGACAAGATAACCCAATAAGAAATGGTCTGTTATGGTATCGTTATCTAATCAAATGGAAACATTTTATTATACCAGGAGAATTTTTATAAATGACTGCATTTAGATTGTTTAATGACTAATTATTGGGAATTACTTATTACCTAATTATAATAATATCAAGGCCTTCCAAAGAGGCTCATTGCAAGGATAATTTTGGAAAATTGGGCCATGCAGCTTAGATATCACATTAAGTCAGGTGGCAGCTTTGAATTTTACCAAATATAAACCAAACCCTCTTTTACGGACTCATCCCGATAATAACAATATCAGCATATGCATGAAGGCTGAACTAGCATAAATAGATATTAACAAAATAGTATTTATATTGTGTTAATTTCTGCAAGCAGTTTTACTGTATCAAAATGAGAAGTCTGAGTTATATTTAAAATCCATTTGCTTCATAGCTAAGGTGACGATGACGATGACAGCTGGGAACTGTCTCTGGATGACCTGGGGCCTGTAGTGCATCTTAGCAATTACATATTAAATAGTACATGAAACACACATCTCAAACAAAAGGCCATGTCTATAGATCTGATACTTCTCTCTACATGTGGACTCTTAAATTCCTGAACCCTTTGGTTCTGAATTCTTGGATTACTGCAACTATGGAAGAGTAAATAGAAGTGTATTATTTTGTGTGTTCGTGTTATTTCAGATTTCAAGTAAAGCTTTCTTTCCTCTTTATTGTCAAGTCAGCTTAAGTAGTAGCTTTGAAAGCTCTCTCCTTCACGGTAGACCTTAGCTATGTTTGTGAATTTATAATTGCTAGCATTTGAACATTAAGCACAACACAAACCCACTTCAAGCTGCTAGCAACTGATTACTCAGACAGCTGGATTCAATCTTGGTTTTCCTTCTGAGTATTGACCAAGATTCTGCTTCCCAGAACACATAAGCTCTCTATGTAGCATTTCTTTTAATTCAAAGTCAAAGTTTTTTTAATTCAAAGTCAAATTTTAAAATGTTTAAAATGTATACAAACATACATACAAACTTACATTAATTATTTCAATTATCCTTGCTTATGTATTTTTATAGCTAAATTGAGATAAATTATTCCAACTGCACTCAAATTAGACTTCCATTTAGTTTATTTCGTGAATAAAGATAGGTTTTTTTTTTAAGGCATAGAAATCAGAAATGTGATTATGAACTGTTAATCTGACCTATAGGTAGGGCTTTATGTACTTCAGACATGAAGAAAAAGAATTTGATGATTTTGAAGAATTTGAAAATTTTGTTTTTATTGTTAATCTGAAAACATTTGTATTTTGTGAGCTGAGAAATTTATAGAGAATGTGTTGGTAATTCAGTTTGCTAATCTACAGTGTTTGACTATAGAACTGAGGAGGGAGTAAGCTGACTATTGTGTGGGTGCATGTGTAAATTAGACAATAGAAAGAGCATGGTCATGCTTAAGGTACCAGCAAAGAATCATCTGCCTCCACCACCAAAGAGAATTCAGAACCTGAACTTTGAAAATAGAACATTCTTACAGAGGCTATGTGATTTTTGTGTCACTTTGAAAAATTACAAGTGAACTATTTAATCTCTTTCATATTGCGATCTCTAGAGAGCCTAACTTGGCCCTTGATTGACAGAAAGTATGCGAAATTTGGAGGGATCTCCAGGGTATCTTACCTACAAGTAGGTAATGAACATTTTCAAACACAGACATTGACTTCCAACAGTGACATGTAAGTGTAAGGAAGAAGACGATTTATTTGCCTATTTTGAATACACACATTCTGGTGTATATTGGGGCTGGGGAGCTTCTGATTCTCATGAGAATAATAAATTTAGTTGCAAATGAATTACATTTCTTTGGGAAGCCACAACAAGGTTATATTCTTAATACCCTAGATTTAACATTTATTTAATATATGTGTAGCATCTTATTGGTACTTGGGATATAAGTATGCTGGATTAGATATTATTTAAAAGATACTTTTATATATGATTTTACCAACATGATGTGCAGTTATAGAAATTTTATATACATGTAAAGGTATTAAGAAGAAAATAAAAATTATTCATTTTATATCACCCAGAGGTAACTGCTATTAGTTAATAATTGTGTGTGTGTTCATGTATATAATTGGACTCATATTTAGTGATATGTGTATTAAGAAGATGATCTGGTATGCTTCTGACATCCCTTTATGACATTTCTATTTCGGTTTCTTTTTTACATTTGTGCTGTAACTATTTTAAACCAAGTTTGTACTATCGTAATGTCTAATGTAATGCTAAGCATGACACTGACTTCAAAAAGTTGTGATGTATTTATGGATGACTCTTTCCCTGTAAAATACTGTTTTATTTTTTAATGCCAAAAAGTACTCATCGTTACATAAATCTGTTTTCTGGTAAATTCTGTTGAGGAGCTCATTTGCTTCCCAAGGACTTTCCCTGGTCAGAGACCTTAGAGCTAGGAATTGGGCATGACTGAATAATGACTTTTGTCATTTTGTGATTTGATTTTTTTGATAATTGGTACATCACTTAAGAATTATTTGTAGAATGAAATTTTCTTTGTCCCTTTATGAATTTGACCACTTGCAAACACATTAACTCATTGCTTTCCGTATTAGTCTCCGTCTTACCTTAGCCGTGCAATTACATATGGAAAGATGTCAAATGGTTCCTTAGTTGTAGTGCACTTGAATTTTGGGTTAGAATGGAAAACAGGGTCATTTTTAGGCCACTATGGCTAAAAATTAAAATGCACAAAGTTCTGGAGGAAAGAGAATAAAAGAACAATAATATGAACATTTATGGTCTTTATGAAATTGAAAAGGAAAGGCTGTCTCAGAAAACAATCCAATTAAACTGTGAGACATGAGATAAGCTCTTTAGAGGCTGACAGTTATTGCAATTCTCAGACAATTCAATTTTAGTTAGAAATAAATGGTGAACCTGTTGGTTTTGTCACATAAAATACAAATGGGCAGAATTTTATACTATGCTCTTCCAGGATGAATTTCAAACTAAGTGGAATTTCTCAAGAAATGTAATATAAAATTGGATTTTAAAATTCATGCTTTCTTTGAGTGTGCATCTGTGTTCCAACAATTTAGCTAATCTATATTAGAATGTGATAACTTGAGTCAACAATGCTGATGAATGCATTATACGTACCACCACACAGAGGTAGAAATGTGACATCTGACATTTTTTGTGATACAGATTTCTATTTTTTTCTTCTCTAATCTAGATAAGAAGTAAACTAATGAGAACATACTTTTAACAGACATCCTTCTCTCAGTTATTTCTTTCCTATGTACCAGTTACATTTTTTATTTAGTTCCTATGTGTTTTCTACCTGTAATTGACTCATTTTTACTCCTGTGAATAAAAAGGTTTTCATACAATTTCCCAGAACCCCATGATATGTTTTAATGATTGAAATATAACTGACGTAGCACATAAACAGCAAGATTGAGAATCCTTTCTGTCCTCTTTTCTTCTGCTCAGGTTTCATAAAGTTCTCCTACTGCATTGTATGGGGAGAAAACTGTAGGTTCTTGGTACTGACAGACATTAGCTTCGGGACAATGTTGGTTCTTCATGGAGACCACACGCAGGTTTCCATGAATAATTTAACTTGAAAATGTATATGGCAAGGTAAGAACATTCTGACTATTTTAAACATGAAAACATAACTTTTTTCTTCATTTAATTAAGTGTATTAGCCAGATATATTAGAATATTTTCAAATCATAGCAACCATCAAAGTGCTTTATAAAAATGAAAGGATGATGCAGTTTGAGGGCACAAGCAGAGTGTCCTGGAGAAGCTGGAGGGAGCATGGGATGCAGACTGAAGGAGAAGGAGATCTGTGGGTACTGCTTGTAGGGTGTACTGCCCTTGACTAAGTCCTAAATAAAGACGGGGCCAGACTACAGAAGGGAGGCTGTATGAGCAGGGCGCCAACACCGCAGCAGACTTTGTGGCAAGGAAGCTGTATAGGGCGTTGTACTTGAAGTAATTCATAGGGACCAACTCACCATCCTGACCTGTTTAGGCAGATGACCAAGGGCTAGTGAGGTCTTTTGTTTGCACTGATGTTAGGTAAGACTATGGAATCTTGGAATGGATCCACACTCCGTGGGAGTGTATGTGAGTACCAAAAATACCTCAAGTGAATTTTATGTTGGCCAAAATTATTTTGCTTTATAGTAATAGAAATGATTTTTCTTTCATGTGAATTTATTGACTGAGATTCATGTTGCCTACATTTAGATTACTTTTCAAGCTGCATTTACCCATGTGTACCTATTCTAGTCTCATCCTGTTCAAATGGTTTATTTGCCTGTTTCAACCTGAACATTATTTGAACAATCTTGCTCTCTGGAGTTTACCTAGGATTTGACCTTTTATGGCAATATTTCAGCAGCTTAAGAAAAGTTCACTGGGGTAAAAGTTAATTTTATGGTTGAACTTTATAATCTATTTTACATTTTTAGGGCCATCTTTAATGAAACCTAACTTTAAGTCTTAATTTTAAAATAATTATTATTTTCTTTGTTAAGGACTAAGGAGAAATAGATTGCTCTTAGTATCACTTTTATTCTAGGTCAAGGTATACCCCCCATTTTTTTTGCAACTTTGAAATTTGAGAGACTTAAAATAAAAAAAAATTCTTGTCTCTCAGAAAAATGTTTTTATATATTGAGTTCTGTACTAAATCTATAATATAACAAAATAATTATTATGTGTTATTACATTTTAGTATTTTAAAATCTGATTTGAAATATTGCCAATAAAATATGGCTGCTATTTTATTGAACTATCTGTGAAAATTTTTCCCTTTTTATTTTCTTTGCAAGGAGTTGCTAAAATATTTGTTTGAAACAGAAATTGAAGTAGACTCAGATAATGTTATTCTTACTGTAACTCTAATATGTGGACTCAGTAATGGATAGATTCAGGTAGTGAGGGATTCTCTGCTTAGAAAAATCTCCCTTCTCTATCAATAGAAGTTCTCAGGTCCCAGCTAAAGTGTAATCTCTTGTGTGAAATCTTTCCCAGTCTTTTCAGCTACATTCATCACTCCATCATTGTTGTTTTCTCTGTTCTCATTTCACACTCTGGTTGATAGGAATTGCCATACAACCCCCTTCACTCATCTTTCCATCAGAGAGAGACACTAACTCAAAAGGATACAACCTGAGTTGGGGCCATTATCCAGGGGACCAGGTGCATCTGTGTGACTTTCTCTGCTTGATCTCAATCCAGTTGAATAGAACCCCAGAGTTCCTGAGTGAAAATGGGTTGCCTGTTGTTTCTCCGTTGTAAGCCTGAGCCTATTGGAGAAAATGCCTTTTTTTTCTACATGGAGACTTATTTGTCTCCAGGGAGAGCTAATGTTTGTCACTGAGAAAAGTGCTTATTTAATTGGTCCCCTAGTAAGGGAATCAGCAGGCTTGCCACTATCACAGGAGGGAAGCTGGAGCTAGAATTGGGGAACACATGTTCGCTTTGGTTAAAGAGCTGCAATAGGATAGGGGTAATACTACTGTATACCACCTAATCTGAGGGAGAAATTGAGAATAGTCTGTTTTATGTGTGAAGTAGAAGGTAGGTAGGCAGGAATATGAGTTGGAAGAGCAGAGACACCGTAAATATCATGGTATAAAAGAATTACTATAGGAAGCAGACTGTATAAAGTTGAGGAGCCGGGCAGGTCAAGACCCAGAGAGTTGCAGGTTTAGAAAAGAAATGACCCATTGCTCCATCTCAAAGATGAAGCAGGTCTAGCTACTGAAGTGGGGCTGTGAAATGAAGATTCTAATAGCAAGCTTTTGCCTCTGTGTGGCCATTGTCTTTGGTAGATCTTCAGTCATGTGTCTGGTGGTGGGCCTGTGGGCAACACCTGAGGAGGCAAATGAAACAGAACAGAGGAGAGTAAGGAACCTGCTGTTCACTTTTGCGTCTGTTTCTTTCTGATTCTGTCAACAATAACCTTCAAAAAGTAATGGTCACTGGTTTACTTTGTTCTTTCAGATTTCTTGTTAATTTTTCCTTGGTGCAGCCTACCTCAGAATCATAGGCAAGATAATCTTGGGAAACGTAGTTCCCAAGTGCAAACCCCTGTAGCAGGGATATAAACCTGAGGGCAATGGGCCTGATCAGAAGCAGAGGAAGTTATGAGGTGGTCATTCACCTGTGAAGGATGAAGTCTGTGTCTTCCGATGCCTCACTTAACTGGTCTGTGGAAAAGAACAGGTTAGTCAGAATGTTTACTTTGTCTTTCCAACATTGTATTTCTCTTTTGAACTTTCCTTTAATAAAGAAATTCTTTTAAAAAATTTTTTTAAAAGATTTATTTATTTATGGATACAAGCTGGGGTACAGGCCAGAGGTGTGGGGCGGTGAGAGGGTTCACCAGAGACAGAGTGGGGAGCAGAACAGGCAGATTGAAGTACACTGCTGAGGGGAGCAGTGGGCAAGGCAGGAGAGGTCTGCTGCGCCATGTGGGAATCTCCTGGGCTGGGTGTCGAACTGGCATCATGGCTGCCGACAGCTCCACAGCGCAGCGCTTAACTGCTGCGCCACCAGGGAGGCCCAAATGATAAAGAAATTCTTAATTACATTGCTATCTAATAGGTCTCTTTTTGGAGACCAAAAGGACAAAGTGGCAAGGAAAGAAGGAAAGAGGGATGGTATATTAGTTAATTATTACTTTGTTAGTAGTAGAAAGCCCAATTAAGAGTAGTTTAAACAGACAGGGATTTATTTTTGCATAGGGTAAGAAATCTGAATGAAATCTGTCCTGGGCTTGTGCTCAGTAAAGTGACATTGGACTAATGTCCTTTTGTCCTTCCACCTACTGTTTTTAGTATGTGGATTTTTGGTGCCTGGCCCTTTGACTCATGATTATCAGATGACTCAGCTCCAGACATTACTTCTGCTTTTAAGAAGGAAAAAGGAGAAAAGAGCCAGAAACTTTTTCCTATCATAGAGAAATCTTCCCAGAAACATGCTCTCCAACTTCCTCTTTTATTCTCTTGGCCAGAACTGTGTAACATGATTAACTCCATTTTACAAGGAGGGCTGGGAAAGACCTTATCCGGCAAGAGGAAAGGCATTGCCATGACTTTGCAAATTGATTTAGATTCAAATTCTGCTAGTTTCCTGCAGGAAGTAGCCTGGCTTCCCTGATATTTAACTGAACATAAAATGGATATATTGGTTGTAGAAGTAAGAAATGGTAGTGGTGTGTGTGTGTGTGTGTGTGTGTGTGTGTGTGTGAATGATGTTTATAGTAGTTAAATAACAATGTCTATCACAGGGTGTTTTGTTGTTCCTTATTTCCTCCTGAGACTCAATGTAGAAGAGAGTAACTACCTTTAGAGTGAACTGTGATGGAGCGTCCCTGTTGGTTGTTAGTAATAATAGAGTTTAGAGAACCACAATCTGGAGTTCCTGGTGAAAATTTATCTGCTGTGGAGAAAAGGAACCAAATGTTTTGTATACCCTGACAATTAACAAATGACATCCTTTTTTTGAAAAATTTATATCTTTAACATTATTGTGTATTCCCCATAGGTTATCCTCCACCAATTCACCCATGAACCATCACCATAGTCCCTTGTGCTCTTTTCTCCCCCGTTTTGAACCCTTATCCTCCCCCTCCCTTGCTGAATGTTTTATTCATGGTTGCCTCCTAGTTTTTCTTTTTGGTTTGTTGTTGTTGTTATTTTCTCCTCCTGATCTCTTAATTGGTTCCCTTATATTCCTCCTATAAGTGAAACCATTTGATTTTTTTTTTCCTTCTGGCTTATTTTGCTGAGCATGATCCCTTCTAGCTCCATCCATGTTGCTGCAAATGGCATGAGTTTATTGTCTTTGATTGCTGAATAGTATTCCTCTGTGTATATGTACCACATCTTCTTGAGCCAGCCATCATTTTTCTGGCATTTGGAATGTTTCCATATCTTAGCTATTAACAAATGACATCCTTTTAAATTGGAAGGGGTGATAGGATTGTCATCTGAGTTATTAAAGATATTATATTTGTTTGTTTAATGTTGGACACTTCCATAAGGAGGCAAAGCTCCTTGAGGATAGTTAGTTCTTTTTATCTGTGTCTCGGTGTCCATCACTGGGTTCAGAACGAATACTGACTATTACAAGAGTGAATGCTCCTAGAGAGACCTTGTATGAGTCACAGGGGCCTGTGGCCACACATTTGTATAAGATGGACACTTAAAAATTTCATTGCACAGGCACCAGTGCTTTCAAAAGCAGTATTTTAAAAGTCTTTTTCAGGTGTTTCCAGTGTTTAACAAGGCTGCAAGTCACCACAGTAGTACCATTTCAGTGTTTTTTTCTTTTAAGAAAAAGTACCAAAAGTAGTACAAAAAACAGTGAACAGATAACCAGTGTTGTTAGTTCTTAAGGAAGTTTGTGCTTAGGATTCTTGAAGTGTTCTTTTACTGGAATTCAGGTAGTAGTTAGAGATTAAACTCCAACAAAGATTGTGTATTCCATTCAAATAACTTTTACCTACTCTTGTGCTCCCCTATTAAAAATCTCCATAAGGGAGGAAGATGTGGGTTAGACATGAGATGAGATGATACCATCAGGAGTATAATTGTATTAATATTACATAGATTTGTGATTCCATTTTTTTCCACCATGGATCTCTCAGAATGATATAACCATAACAGAGGCCTATTTCATGTCTTTTCCCCTCATTCCTACTTTTTAATATACTGTCTCTTTACCTCTTCCTCCAATTCCTAGTTGCTTTATATCCAGGCAGCTCAAAATTTACAGGCAGCCCTGAATTTTCTACAGAATCAACAATTCTAAGGTCAAGGAACGGTCTTTCTGGTATGTGCTAGACTTGAGAACAGATTCTGTTTTCTATGGAGTATCATCATCATATTATGTACTAAATCTATCCTCAACCCTAACTGAATATATATAATGTCATCTGGTCTTGCATATAGTTGGTATACAATAGATATTTATTGAGGGGCACCATGACAAAGTGGAGCCATACATATGTCTTTGGGAACTGGTTCAACCTCTTATTTGTTGTATTATTTAAGGCTAATGACTTTTTTTTGTGACTCTTGATTCCTGATCTATAATATATGCACCTCCCCACCCCGGAAGTGGTGCAAACCTCATCAGTTTTGAAACATATTCCTGTATCTCCTACTAAACCAAAGATACATAAAAAACCAAACACCACCACTGTCTTAACTTGGACTGTTTTAACAAAATATTATACCATAGCCTGAGTGGCTTAACCAACAGACATGTCTCACAGTTCTGGAGCCTGGAAATTCCAGAATCAAAGTGCAAGCAGATTGGTTCTTGGTGAGCTTGCTCTACCTGCTTACAGATGGCTGTGCTTTCACATGGTAGAGAGCAGAAACCCTGATATCTCTTATTCTTTAAAGGGTACTAATCCTGCAGTGGAGGCTACATCCTCATGAAATCTGTACAGCCCTTCCTTTCCCATAACTAAGTCATTGCAAGGTTCCTGTGCCCTCCTTAAATATTTCTTGAATCTATCTACATCTTTTCATCTTCACTGCTATGACCTCTTTAATGTATCACTTTTTTACTGGAGACACTGAAATAATTCCTTAACTGATACCCTCATTCCCTTTCTTCTTGCTCTCTAGTCTCTTCTTGAGTGACCTTGAAATTCAAAATTATATCATCCCTTGCTTAAAACACACCAATGACTTCAAATTTCCTCAGGATAAAGACCCAAATCCTTAACTCTTGACTTGCAAGTATTTGCATGATCTTGTTTCTGCTTCTCTCCCCAGCTTCATTCTTATCATGCTCCCTTTTACTGCCTGTGTTCTGACCATATTGATTTTTTTTTTAGCTCCTGGAAATATGCTCGACTTCTTCCCAACATAGGGCCCTGTGAAAACTCTCCCTTCAGCCTAGAACATGCTGCTTTTCCCATTCAGATTTACTGACCTCTACTCTTTTTTTAGAGCTCATTTTTTTTACTCATTTTTTTCTTATTCTGACTCAGTCAAATGTTCTGTGTATTCATAGTTCTGTCAACCTTTCCCAATAGTCATTTTTTTCTAGTGTCCTAGTATGCTAGGGCTGCTGTAACAAAATACTAAACTCTGGTTGACATAAGCAACAAAAATTTATTTCTTAAAATTCTGAAGGCTGAAAGTCTAGGGTCAAGGTGTTGCAGATTTCATTCTCCTGAGGCCTCTTTCCTTGACTTTTAGATTGTGACTTCCTCACTCTGTCCTTAGATGTCCATTTCCTATATTTCCTGGTGTTTCTTTATGTGTCCATTTTTCCTCTTCTTATAATGCTACCTGTCAGATTGGATTAGGGCCCATCCTAACAGCCTCATTTTAACTTAATTACCACTTTAAATGTCCTGTTTCTGAATACAGTCACATTCTGGGGGTAGAGCTTTAGCAGATTAATTTTTTTTAGGGGGAACACAGTTTAACCCACAACATAATTCTATTTTTTAATTTAGTTTGGTGATTATTACTATCTTCTTCCATGGTTTATGATCCCAATGAGAACAGGGATTATATCTCTTATGAATTCACCATAATTGTTACTTGATTTGGCATCCCTTAGACAGTCTTATCTGTTGGAAAAATGAACAATTATGAATTAGAAAAGTCCAGAAGAGTGTGAGACATAACAAATGCTCTACAATTCCTGTATATTGTTAACAGTGATGATGATGAACTGATGGTTCAAATTACTTGGGGAATCACTCTTAGTTTTATTTTATTTTTTTACTTTTATTTATTTTTCATGATCTAGTTATTCCCATTAGGATTTCTGAGGTCCCGCCATTGAATTTAACCTTCCGGCTTCTTTGCAAGAGTCTGGCAGCGACAATACACAGGACTAAATGGCACTAGCACAGCGTCAGCAAATATAGACCAATGATAGATTTCCTGTGATTAATCTTCTAAGTTCCTTATAAGAAATTCTTGTAAAGCTTGTTTTATGATTGATGTATAAGCCCTTTCCTGAAATATTAATTTTCTAACTTTTTTTTTTTTTTTTCATTTTTCTTTT
>PVIJ01013849.1:0-43388 GCA_004024925.1 Scalopus aquaticus
TTTTTGTTTAAAGATTTATTTATTTATGCATACAAGCTGGGGTACAGGCCAGAGGTGTGGGGCGGCGAGAGGGTTCACCAGAGACAGAGTGGGGGGCAGAACAGGCAGATCAGAAACACACTGCTGAGGGGAGCAGCGGGCGAGGCAGGAGAGGTCTGCCGCGCCATGTGGGATTCTCCCCGGCTGGGCGTCGAACTCGCATCGCTGCTGCCGACAGCTCCACAGCGCCACAGCGCAGCGCTCAACCGCTGCTCCACCAGGGAGTGTGCCCCCATTCTTAAGTGATGTAAAAACATATCATTAAACTATGGCATTATACAAATCAGTTCAAAACTGATAAGTTTGCTTCTTCTGCATCTAACCAAGAAAGCAAAGCATTTGCGCCTCACAAGCTAACTTGGTCTGTCTGCCCTTCAGGGTGGATCTCAGCATGTGAGCTCATTCCATGCAAAACTATCCAATCTAGTCATGCGCTGAAGACTTTTTGAATCCCCTAAAGTTGGTGTTTTCATTCATGTGAGAGTGGGGTTTGGACTAGGTCCAGTTCCCTCTGTTCTCCTGTGCAGTTTTCCCGTCTGATTCTCAGTGACCCTGTGGAGTGTGGATTTTAGTCATCGTTTTTAATTCCTCTAGATCCACTCCTCAATGAGAAAATGAGATTCTCAAATGAATGCCACTTAATCTCAACGATTTCCTTGCCATCAATGATCATAATTAATGTCTGCCTCTTCTCCCCGACATACTTCTGTCTTTGAAATCCCAAATGCTAAATATCGCTTCTAAAGTAACTTAAGCGGTTTGCTGGTGTTTTGCACAGACGATGTTTAATACACTATCAGAATAGTCTGAAGACAAAGGAGGAGGGTGCAAATTATGATATCAAGAAATTTTTTTGAGATGTTTTCTGACTTTTTCCATTTGCCACATGTCATTATTGCTTTAAAAATACACTTTTAATTTTTTTTGGGGGGGCGGTATTGGTTGACAACACTTTTAGTGTTTGGTAAATGCGGCATCTCCCCTTTCTGGAATTGTTGCCATCCCTCACCCAGCACCAAAGCACCCAGACCCACACCACAGTCCCCCGTCACAACACAGGTTTTGCCTTAAAAGTGTATGTTTACGGGCCTCCCTGGTGGCGAAAGGGGTTAAGTCTTAGCACCGTGAAGCTCTCTGTAGCCACTGCAGCACGAGTTCGATCCTCGGCCGGGGAGCTTCCCACAGGGCGCAGCAGACCTCTCCTGTCTCCCTGCTGCTCCCCTCAGCAGTGGATTTCAGTAGATCTGCCTGTTCTGCTCCCTGCTCTGTCTCTGGTGAGTCCTCTTACCCCCGCACCTCTGGCCTGCACCCCAGCTTGTATGCATAAATAAAAAATTAAATCTTTAAAAATAAAAAGTATATGTTTTCATGTCATGGAAACAAGGGATCATAGACCAGCCTTCCAGAAAGATTATTTTAATTTGTGTCTCTCGCTACGTCTTCATCCACATTCACCAACCTCGATGCCCTTCGCTTAGAAGCTGCCTGCCCTGCCCTCTGTGCCCGGCGGTCAGCGTCTCACAGGGTCCACACACTCAGAGTCCTGTGATGCCTAGCGCCCCACGAGCCCCAGGACCATGGTCCAGCAGGGCTGTATCAGGGTGGATGTGCCCTGCGCCTGTGCTGTCCAGTGCAAACACATTGACCCCCAAGAACCTGCAAGGGGGCTAATGGACCCCAAAAACTGGATTTGAAAAGTTCACTTTAATTAATTTAAATAAAAAAAAATCCCCAGGTGGCCAGTGGCTGCCACACTGTAGTGTAACTCCAAAACATAAGTAGGAAAGGCAGATTCCATCTACTTCAGGTTTACTGAGAGCTCCCCCTTAGACTACAGAGAATTCGGAAGTCTACAGGAATTCAAGCCTGTGAACAGATTCCTTTCAGTGGTTGTCTGCAGCCCCTCAGAGTAAGCCATAATCAGCCGGGTCACGGAACCGGGGAGACCTCAGCAGGAAATGATAGGTTGTACCCCGAGTGCAGCGTGTGGCATTCTCGCTGCAGAGAGCACCTGCCTATTGTACAGTCAGTGCTGTTACATAAACGTTCCCTCCGGCTTTTGCTGGCTCCTCAGCCTTTCCCTTTGTTCCACGACAGTCCCCTTCCCTTCCCTGTCAAGGGCCACATTTTCCTGTCTCCTTGCCCTCTCTTTATCTTTGATTTTCTTGCTCATTTTCTTCGCCCCTTTTTCGCCAGGCAGCGAAGCGCAGGTGGGCTGTCAACAGCGCTGACGCGCGGGCGGCACCTTCCAGCGCTCGCGCGTCAAGGTGAGCGCCCCAGGGGCCTTGCGGTTGGGGGTGCTCCGGCCGGGCCTCCCACCTCTCCCCCGCTGCCCTTGCAGTGTGCCCTCTTCAGCCCGCCGCGTAAGGACACCCCGACTTACAGGCAGCCTGCTCCAGGGACCCAGGTCGGCGGGTGACGGGGCAGGGTTTGGTGGTGTTTGTTTCAGCCTCGGTGAGTTCCAAGTCCCACGATCATCCCTTAAGGTCCACGCTTCCCCCCTTCTGCTCTAATCTCACCGCTCTCTGTTTCCTACACTGAGTTTGTCAAATTCCCTTTCGGTGGAAACAGCAGCTCTCCGCACGTCTCCCCCGCGCAGGTGCGAGCTCTCTCGGTGTGTTACTCAAGGGGCGCTGAACTCGCAGCGCTAATGTAGAATCGTCTTTTCGACTCTTTGAGGCAGCGCTTTCGTTTTTTTCCCATTCAACATCTTTTCACCAAGGATTTCTTAAAGTTGCTTTTTTTAAAAAAAGACTTATTTATTTATGCACACAAGAACTGGGGTGTAGGCCAGAGGTGTGGGGTGGTGAGAGGATTCACCAGAGACAGAGCAGGGAGAACAGGTGGCTCCACTGAAACCCACTGCTGAGGGGAGCAGCGGGGAGACAGGAGGGGTCTGCTGCGCCCGGTGGGAAGCTCCCTGGCTGGGGATCTAATTCGTGCTGCAGTGGCTCCGGACAACTTCATAGTGCTGAGACTTAACCATTTGCACTACCAGGGAGGCCCCTCTTAAAGTTGCTTTTATGTCAGAATTTGTGTAAAAAAAACCAAGCACATCTGTTGGCTTTTTCGCGCTTGCTCTGATCACTGAGGCGAGGCCAGTGTATCTTGGCGCACACCATGAAGAACGTGGGTCGCCCAAGTCTGTCGGGATCGCGCAAGGGAGCGATTTCATCTCCCACCATATTTCCAGGAACTTTATGTCAATGGTTGACACTAGATAAAATTTGAAGATAAATGGACAATGCATTCTTGATTATTGAAATTTGCCCCGTCCATATTGAAGAAGAAAAGTGACCCCATGTCTGGGAGTGACGTCGATAATATTTTGCAGTGTTTGTCTCAACCAGTAGGTCGCGGTAGCATTAATCTAGATTCTCCGTAACACCCCCAGCTGTTTGCCTCTTCTCCTTCCTGCTAATCCAAGGAGATTAAAAGGTCAAACTCATTAAAAAGTAAACGAGGTCAGAATTCCCCAGCTAGGAAATGTTGGGTTGCAGCTCAGAGTATATTTGTACAGACAAGAAATAAATCCTTACAAATAGGTTTTGTACTGGAAACACTCAGAGTTCTTAAATGAAAGGATTTCAATGAAAAGTGACATAAATGTTTGCAGTGACTATCGAAGAAATGTGCCTTTCATTCCAGCAAGTTACTATTAGTTCATTACTAAGTATAACTTTGGAAAACGTCATTGGAAGATGAAGCTCCCCATTCTTCTCTTCTACCTTAAAACGGAGCTAGATGATCACCGATTATCACAAAGAATAGTCTCCAGAGTGGCATTTTCTTTCAGAGCAAATATAAACCTTCATTTTCTTATGTTCCTACAGCCTGGACTAGTTTTCATATTTTCAGTGAGAAACAACTGGCAAAACCATCCTGAGTGGAGAAATGCTTTTTTTTTGATCTGTTATTATGATCGTTAGCAGATACAGCTGAGGAATCCAAACAGATAAACACGGTGAACAGCCTCCTGAAAGTTTTCCATTTTACCCTCAGGAATTCTATGCAACTGCTCACTCTGCCTGGAGAACCAAAATAACTATGAAAGAAAAAAACAAACAAAAAATGCTGTAACCTTTGAAAGAAAGACCAGAGTAGGTAAAAGATCGAAAACGATCGTGTATTTCCCAGCGTGACTTTGAGTTTCAGTATGGGTTTCAGACAGGATTCTCTCTTTCCCTGCTTTTATTTTTTTCAAAAAGGAAAAAATAAAAAGATGGTTAAATACGGTAAAATCACAACTGAGCTGTAATAGAAAAGGCAGTTCTGTGAGGTGGACTGAAGAATGTGTGGAAAGATGTGGGCCTTGAAGAGGGAAGAAAGGGATTTTTGCCTTTTTTGCTGGAAGGCAGACTTACACCTGAAAATCTGCAAGAAAAACATGTCCTGCTCCTGGAAACATGGCTTCCAATGAAGTTTGTAAACACACAGATGAGAAGTGCCCAATATGCTCTCACCTGGGAGTCGTGGACAGTGCGCTGCGTTCAGTGACCGCACGGGCGAGCCGAGAGCGGAGGGCCGCAGGAGCCAGCTCGAGGAGGGGGAGGTTGCCTCAGGGGCTGAGTCTGGCGCGAGGTTGAACCCCCTCTACAGGAGTCCTGCCCCCACTCCCGACACCCCAGAGAAAGGTGTCGTGAAATGGGGGGTGAGTGTGGGGGACAGTCTAACTGAATGTCCGTGAAAGAATTCTCTCTTTTTTTAAAGATTTATTTATTTATGCATACGATGCTGGGTATAGGCCAGAGGTGGGGTGGTGAGAGGACTCCCCAGAGACAGAGTGGGGAGCAGAACAGGTGGATCCACTGAAATACACTGCTGAGGGGAGCAGCGGGGAGACAGGAGAGGTCTGCGGCACCCTGTGGGAAGCTCCCTGGACGGGGATCGAACTCGCACCACAGTGGCTGCCAATAGCTTCATAGTGCTGAGACTCAACCCCTGCGCCCCCAGGGAGGCCCCAAAGAATTCTCTTATTTTAAATTCTCTGAGAGGGATTTATTTTGGGGAAATAGGGGAAATAAATGGGAGATATGATTTCTTCCTGCTTGATTGACACGTATATAGTATTTTGCTTCTCTTTGGTGTGATTTCAATCTCTTACTGCAAACATTGCTAGGGAAGTAGATAGGAGAAAAGCAGCAAAAATGAGTGTATCAGTGCATGAAATGCTAAAAGTGATCTCTTCAGGATTTACCTTGCAGTAGGATGTGTTGTTAAGCGCTGTCACTGCGGTATCTTGACTTGGAAATCCCAACGAAGCCTCCGTGAGCCTGTGTCTGAGCAAGACAGCTGTGTGAACGCAGATGTCAGCTGCCCATCGGACACAGCATTCCTTGTTCTTGGCTTTTAAAAAATTAGCAGAATAAAACTCCCCCTGGATCTCACATGATACTAGAAACAAGGGAAATAAATTTTAGATTGTCAACCAATGATGACTGTTACCTTCAAACTGACAACCACACTTTCCTTTATACAGGAGACTGATTTTAAAATAAATGCTTTTCATCTATGGACCTTTGTTCCTATAGCTACAACTTAAGAAATAGACTCTTCATGTCCCAAAGCCACCAGAAAGGCAAAACTATCCCACACCGACATCTTTGATTGATTCTGGTGCCTCAAAGTTAAATAGGTCTCTCCTGCTATGGGAATAGCTGGTTTATAAGTGAAAGTCTGTGACAAGTTGCAAAATGACCATGTTTTTTGCTGAGCGAACATGTTATGGATGCTTAAGTCCTTCGAGAGACCCCCCCATAAGTGCTGGGAGCTCACTTACTGTGTCTGCTGCTTACCGCTAGATCAGAGAGTAACTCTGGAGCTTCAGAAGAGAAGCAAAGTAGGTAGGTCCAGACTGCATGGATGTTCGACTTTATAACAACAATCACTTATAGGTGGAATCAGTCTTTTGACTTATGAATTACTATCCCTTTACTACTAAATATTTAGGAGTTTTTCATCCCATCAGCACTAGGAGGTGGACAGGAGATATTATTTTCCTCCACGAGGATGCTGGCTGGTCAGTTATAGAGACAGGACTATTCGTAAAGGAAGGAAGAATGAGAGGTAACCCTCAAAAGATGAAGGCTGGAGTTTCCCAAAACATGAGTTGTGTTTACCCATCCTGAAGAGCAGGAAGACATTTACCCATGCAAAACAAATCCATCGTCTTAAGACTAAGATTCAGGTCTACCTCTTCTTGTCTGGTGCTAGGCCGCTGTGATGAAGCTCAGGCAACATTAAATAATAAACACTGGCTTTGACACTCACATGCACTCTTAAAAGTGACAGCACAGGGGCCTCCCTGGTGGCGCAGGGGTTAAGACTCACACTCTGAAGCTCTCTGCAGCCACTGCACCACGAGTTCAATTCCCGGCCAGGGAGGTTCCCACAGGGCACAGCTGCTCCCCTCAGAAGTGGATTTCAGTGGATCTGCCTGTTCTGCTCCCCACTGTCTCTGGGGAATCCTCTCACTCCCCCCCCCCCCTTTGCCTTCACCCCCACTCTTTCCTTCCTTCATTACAAAAACCTTAAAAAAAAAAAAAAAAAAAAAAAGCGAGGCACACGCAGGCCAGCAGCTCCTCTGACCAGGAAGCCATCGGAAAACTGCGAGAAGCATCTTCCCCTGCAAGTTCACCGTAACAATTACTCTTTATTTTCTAAACCTCACAGCACTGTTCTGGCTCAGGTTTCTGCAGCGTCATTGACAGAGTCAACACGAACAGTGGAATAATTTATTGCAGGACTGGAAATGACTTCCCCTTGAGGAAAATTATAGAGCAAACTGTGACACGAGACGGCGGCGCAGGTTGCCGTGAAGTCCTTGAGGAGCCTTTGAATGGGAGAGCTCGTGCCAGCGTGCTGGCCGCCCACGAGGCCACGCGACTTTGAGACTTCAGAACTTTAGGGCATCGAATGGTTCGCCGAGCTCTTGCGCCGCCCGAGCCACAGTGGAGAAGGCCCCTCGCCCCCGAGCCTGCGCCCCAGCCCTGCTCGCCTCTGAGCGCGCCTGTTCACCTAATACTCCAGGTGCGGAAGCAGAAACACCCCGCGAGCCGCACGGACGCTGGGCAGGGGCTACGCCACACCTGCAGCCGCCCGAGCTCGTCTGTGCCCGGCGCACCCGCGCACCTCGCTCCACGCCAGCAAAACGCGAGGCCGCCCGCAGTCTGGACTCAGGCCTGCTGCTCCCGGGCCGGGACCCGCCGGGGCCGCGCGGTCACCGCCATGGCGGGTGCCGTCCAGGGCGCCGCTGCGGCCACGGCACGGGGGGCGCTCTGAGGAGGGTGTTTCAGCCGCGACCTGAGGGGCGCAGGGAGGGGCAGGGCAGTGCGCGCGGGCTCCTGCACGTGGAGGGCGCGGAAGGCGCCGGGCCTGCGCGAAGAAGCCACAGAGCGAGGGGGCGGAGACCACGCCAGGGCCTTGGAGGCGCCCTATTCAGGCGCCCGGGCAGAGGGGCAGGCTCTCGCTCCCGGCCGCGAAGTGTCCAGCGAATTCCGCCCGTTGGGGAGCTGGCGCCGGGGGGCTCACGACGTGGCCTCCCGCCTCGGCTGCGAGGGGCTCGTTCCCCCGCGCAGGCAGCCCTGCGTGGCCTCGTGTCCACCCCGCCCTGCCAGTGGACCCGCGGATAAACGAGAGACGTTGAGTAACACGCGCACGCTCGGCTAAACCTTGAATTGCTTGTGAATTCCGTGCTAATGACTGTTGGTCAATTAATTAAAATAAATGTAAATTAATTCCAAACAGCATTGATGACTTGTTCAAATATTATGAAAGAAAAGTAATTTACCACTGGCAAAAAAAAAAAAAAAAAAAAAAAAGAAGAAGAAGAAGAAGAAGGAAAGAAAAGCTACTTGAGCTACGAGATAGTTAAGAGGAGGCCCTTGTCCCGAAGGCCGCGGGGCTGCCGGGCGGCCCCGCTCTGCGTCCGCGCCCACGGTCCAGCAGCGTCCACTGGGGCTCACGGCAGCCCGCATGGACGGAGCGGCCTCCCGGCGGGGTCCTCGGGCCCGCACCCCCCTCGGCCAGCGCCGCTCTGCCGAGACGCAGCGTCTTTGACCCGCGCACAGAGGCCCTGCAGCTGCGCTTGTCGGCTTTTCTGAGCCGGGTCAAGAGCTAGTGAATGGGCTCTGCAGGGCAATTTGAACCACTTTAAATAGCGGGAGTGAGGCCTCAATGTTCTGTGCACCCACGGGGTTCAGAATGGGAGGTCCCCCAACCTGGAGCCAGCGGGCTGGAAGGCCAGATCGCCCAGGGCCCCCAAGGAGCTCGGACCTGCGCCCTGCCCCAGGGGCGTCTTGGGAAGAGTGGAGTGAGGGTCTTCCGGGGAAGGGAGGGGGCGCTCCCCGACTCTGCCCCCAGGCTGGCAGCACGCACATCTGCGGAATTCACAGTCCCCATCGCTGAAGCCGGGGGAACAGAGACCCCCATTTTTCTGGCACTGAAGGGGGAATAGTAGATGACTCAAGGCCGCCCAGAGCCGCCGGGAGCCTGGTGCGGCAGGCTTGGCCCGGACCGCCGGGCTGGGTCTGCTGGGCACGGTTTTGAGGACTTTCTTGTATTTTAATCAACTGCCTGCGGTTGGGGCCAGGCTGGAGGGGGCTCTGCCTCGGGAACCCTGCGGTGGGGGGGCAGGGAGGGGCTGGGGGCTCCACGCCGGCTCGGCGTGCCAGAGAGGCCCGCGCTAGGGCCATCACGTGGTCACGTCTGTCTGTGGTCTAAGAAGGAACTTGGGGTGCCAATCAGTCGGGTGGTGATGGCCCAAAACAGCTGTCGGGGCTGGCCGGGGACAGCGGCCACAAGGGAGGAATTAAGACCTTAGAGCAGAAGAGCTCGCTATCTCCTGTTTCCGAGCACCTGCCTGAAAACCATGGAAGATGGGGGGAGCCTGGGGGGCGCCTCTCGCAAGGGCGCTGGCGAGGCCCAGGTCCGGGTGGGGGAGAGCCGGTGCTGGCGGGGCCTGGGCCGGGATGCCGGTCTGGCGTGTCCCTCAAGGACATGTCGCCCTCTGGAAGGACAGCCGGTCGCCGCTGGGCAGCTGTTCCGGGCAGGTGGTGCCTGGCGCCTGACGTGCAGGCAGAGTCACCCACTCTCTCAGCCAGAGGTGGGGGCTCCCCAAAGCCCCGGCACGAGTCCTTGCCCGTTTGACTTCAGCCAAAGGCAGACGTGCCCTATGAAGAACAACAGGAGGAAAGACAGACGCCGTAGGCAGGTGCCTGCGATCTGTCGCAATGCAGCGTCAGTGCAAATATCCCCATTTCGTTGTGCCGCCGCCTTTTGCAACCCATAGGGTCGGCCCTAATTTCTGGTTTCTCACTGAAGCTCGGAAATCTGGACGACGAAGGGATTTTCCGCAGGAAACTTCTTTACTTGTGTCGAGGTTCTGGTTTTCACAGATACGGTGATGTAAACATTCCAAAAGCAACATAAGGCAAGGCATGGAAGAACAGGGCAAGCTCATGGGCATGCTAAGAAAATAGTATTCTGTTGCCTAGAACTCCTTCTTTTTCGTTTTGGAGACTGGCTCTATTTGATCAGAGTAAATCTTTTCATTTAGTTTGAGAACGTACAGTAACTTCTGAACGTGACTTGTTAGTTGTTTGAGTCTAGAGAGTGAATCGCAGTCAACAAAATGATGATGATGGACTAATGGTTGCATGTCAACCCCCTAACAATCCAATTTTCTCCTGATTTTAATATTCATTCTTAATAATTTTTAGACAAAGACTTTCAAGAGAAAAGATGAAATGATTCTTTTGTTAGGTACAGGGTGGAAGACAAAAATAGTCTCTAAAACAAAGGTGTGATTCTATGAGTACATTTCAATAATGAGATTTTTCTCTTTAATACGAGGGGATCATTCACTTTGTCATTGGGTAATTTCTATCAGGAACCAGCAGTGCCTGGCACGTGTGCTCTGAAGTCCCCCCCACCCCCAGGTCTGTGCACTTGTTGGTCACTAAACGCAATTCAGCAAGAAAGACCGTTCTGCTCTCCCCGCTGACATCTGCTTATGTAACACGTAGCAGGGCCAGAAAAAATGAGCCTCTGTAACTGCACGCAGCTCACTTACGGGCCTGTTTGTCCTTTTTCTGCCCCCAAATCCTGGCTGTATTTCCCACAGACATTTATTGCAGCACCCCAAAAAGGTTCTTTAACCCAAGATGTGACGAAGATTAAGATGGGTCGAGGATTCGCGGTCCACTCGCAGGTGAAAGCTAGCCCTCTGCGCCTCTCTGAGACAGCTGATGCTCTCAGGTGGAGCAAAAGCTTCTTGTCTGGACTGCAAGTCTGTTCTCTCTGGGCAAAGTGGGCCAGCCAGCCCAGATGACCGCAAGGCCACCTGCCGAGGACTTCCTGTCCTGTCCTACCTCGACCTGTCTCTGCCTCCCGGAGAGCCTGTCCACACTGTCAGGCTGCGCGGCCTTCCCGCTGAGGGCTGTCAAGTGATGACAAGCAGAGAAAGCTCTGTCTTCACATTTGTCCTTGTCCGAGATTCAGAAGTAAAACCTAGCCCTTTCAACCTCAGTCATTTAGTTGCCTTATGCCAACTCTTAATGACAAAGCACTAAAAAGCTCCCCTTGCAACTTAAACAACTCTGAAAGGGAAGCTGTCAGTCAGAGCAGAGACACACGTGGGCGCTGAAGCCGTCTGCGTGTGTCCAGGGCTCCTGTGTGATCTCCGGCAAGTGACTTAACCTCTCTGTGCCTCAGTTCCTTCAGCAACAGAGATGGGGAGGAGGACGCCCCCGCCCCGCGTGGAATTATTTGGAGGACAATATGAGTCACAGCGTATCAAGCTTCTGAATAATAAATGAAAAACAGTCAGTGCAAAAAGTGCGGGCTGCTGTTATCTGTTTTATTACTTTCCCAAGGACTATGCAGAAGATCTTCCTCCCAGGGCTGGAGTCTTCCGGCTCGCTGAGCACCCGGCACCCAGTCTGCACCAGTAACTTCATCATTTCACCCTTGATCACTGATCAAGAGAGAAATGTTATTAAAGGAATTCAATTTCCTGAGTGGTGAGAACACCTGAGCTGATCCACTTGTGGATAACGTGAAGAGCCCGCCGGGAGGCTGGGGGCTTCTCGGGGAGTTGAGAGATACGCTTGGTTCAGGGGACACTCAGTTCAGGGACCTCTGGGTCTGCCGGGGGAGCCAGGTCAGCTGGCACAGAGTCCGAGGCAGAAGGACTGTCCAGGCCACGCTCCAGGCCTCCGGGGCCAGCTCCCCACTGCCCTCGAGTGTCCAGGCAGGCCCCAGTCGAGGACAGCAGAGCAGGCCCTTCCCCACCCAGCGGTGTCGGCTTCATGTCCCAGCGCTGGCGCCGGCGACGTCCGGAGGAAGTGGCCGTGATCTGTAGCCTGCCGAGCGAGCCTCTCTCCATTCTCTGCAGCCGTCTTTGTTGGTGTTTAAATTTAGATCAAAGTGCCCGATCCAGGCTTGCTTATGCCCCGGCCCCAACTTTCAGAGATCGAAATGACACCCAGTCATTTCGAACGCTATTATTAGAAAATAAAAAGAAACGGACGAGAACTGCTTAAAAATGCCAGCGACTTTGACGAGAGCCGAGACGCCAGAAGTCCTCAGCTGCCAGGACGCCGCCTGCACTCGTGCATTCGGCGGAAACTTGAACAGCTTCTGAAGGACATCACGGTTTCAGTTCTCCTTTCCTTTACCTTGCTGCCATGTCCCGGGGGTCTGGGCTGTTCTGTTAAATGCCAGTTCAGTTTCGGCACGAAACCACGCCAGCACATCACCGCTCTCGGGGGGCAAAGTTTTCGCTCAGCCCGAAGACCGCCCTTCCTCTTTGATTGCGTCGGCATTGGTTGACAACGCTGCATGAGATTTAGGGGTACAAGTTCATCCCCTTCAGATGTGTGTGACCAGCCCCATCCTCCTCCCCCACAGGCCTTGCCCCCCCATCTGCTCCCGTCTGGTAACCTCAATTCAACAGCCAGATTTCTAGGGTTTTTAAAACTATAAAAGTCATAGCCAGAAGGTCTTAAAGAAGAGCGACAGAGAAGACCAAAATGGGGTTGCTTGGGGGCCATCTGAGGAGGAAAGAGATGAAAAACACCGGCGTAGATTTTCTTTCCTCCCAAGAATTGCAATTGTTTGTCTAGACTGATTAATGCGGCTTCATATCTGCACAATCATTCACAACATGGGGAAGAGCCCTGGTGATGTGGGCCATTAAGGCAGCTGCACCCTGGGAGATGTTACTCTCCAGTAAGTCAGACACCTCAGTGAAAGACATTGGGGTCATGGGCAGATGTGCAGGTGGGCAAGGAAACGTGGCATTTCCATGGAAAGATGTGCGTGTCGTGCCGTCAGCCTTGGAGCTCGCCCCCCCATACACCCCTCCACCCTGCCCTGGACAGTACACTTTTAAATGGCAGATGCCAGTTCTCCATTTCAAAGGCCACGTGACTCAACCTTTGCAAGGTAGCTGAAACCTCGAATCTAGAACTGCCCCCCAAAACCGGCGGGTTGGCAGAGTGTGGGTGCCCCCGGCTCATTTCCCCCCCTCTTTTGCTTCGGCGCATCTAGATCTTTTCCTCGCTCCTCTTCACGTCCCCCTCGTTGCGCCTTTGTATTCCTCACAATTCCTACTAGGCAAGCGATAAATACTGTCTTGGAGTTTGCCATTTCCCTACTTAATTCTACTGTTCCTTCCATAGTGAGGAATAAGAAACAATGCCCAATAAGCAGAAAAAGAAAAGCCGGGTAGGCGTGTGGGGCTGTCCACTGGCTATCCAGTGTCCTGGCAGCCGAGCGTGGGGGCTGCTGGCCAGATCTGTGTCCCCCCGTAGCAGGCGGGGCGGGCTTGTGATACCTGAGGGCGCAGAGGAATGCAGGTGAGTAAAAGAAAGACGTCCTAAGCGTGGTGGGCAGACTAATTCTTCTTGTTGTCTAAAACCCAGACTTTCTCAGGCGGCCGAAGCGTATGAAACTGCCGTCTTCCAGCTCTCAAAATGGTTGGCGCTCAGGAGCTTCTTAGGGCTCAACCCAGTAAACGCATCTTCCATACAACATCTCCAGGAAATGATTTTGACCCCAAAGGGTTGCTGGCCGTCGGGATTGGCAGTGGCGTCTCACTGGCCGGCCCCCCGCCCGGCGAGGCCACGGTCATCTCGCGGTCACTCTGCCCTTCTCCCTCCGCGGCAAGAAGGGCTTCTCCTCCCTGCGCCCCGTCCAGCGCCTCAGGCCGGGCTCCCGCCTGGGCCCTGGCTTCCTTTCTTTCCTTTTCCGTGCAGGCCTTAGGAGCTTAGTTTAGAATCTGAGGCAAGAAAACTAGTTCTGCTGAGGCAGCAGTGGGGAGAGCAGGGAAACTGGAAAACCCCTACCTGGCAAATGAGCTTTCTGTAGCCCAGGGAGACTTTAATTAATGTTAATGGAGAAACCTCCTTCAAAACCCAATTAAGCACTTAAATGTGTTCTTAATGATCTCTGCGCCCCGAGTCGGGAGTGGAGAGGGGAATTGATTTAGCACCAGGAATACGAATGTGCCTGCGCAGGCCGCGCCTCGCTCCTCACGGAAGGGCCCCGGGCAGCGTCCGCCGCCGGCTGTCCCGGCCTCCCCGCTGCCCAGTCGCGGCTGGCACTGAGCGCAGGCGGCGCAGGGCTGGCAGGTACCGAGAGCCTCGCAGCACGCGCGCCGCTGAGAGCCTCCTGGTGCTGCCGCGGTGCGCGCCAGCGGGGGAAGCGATCCCGACACCGTCTCTGCCCCTGGCTGGCGCGGGCCCCGGCCTGGGCGCCCGCAGCCGCCCCCAGCGCCTCGGCCAGCAGCACCGGCTCATCAGCCCGACTGCTGTTGATTGTGCCTTCCCAGGTGGCCCCCGCGGTCTTGTCCTTAGGAGCCATTTCTGAGTGAAATCCAAATTGCACGTTCTGCCCAGGCTTACTGTGACCTCAGCACAGCTGAGGATGCGCCTCTGAAAGGTGGTTTGGGGTTCACCTGAGACAGCGCTGGGTCCACAGCAGGACGCTGAAGCCCAAGGCGAGCACCAGAACGCCAGGAAGCCGTGGCCCGCGAGGCTGTGGCTGGGGAGGTGGCTGCTGGCCGTGGCTGCTGGACACGGCGTCCGTTTCAGACAGGAAACTTACTGATGGGAACTTGGAGAGTCTTCCCCCAAGACAGGCAGACACAGCAGCGCCGGGCGTGCCTTCCTGCGTGTCCCTGAGGCATCCCAAAGACCAAGGAGAGCACGGACAATGCAGCAGACTCCTGGGGTGATGGCCAGTGGCCCGTGATCGCGTCCGATGTGGACTGGTCACAGCAGTGCCGTGCCCCACAGAGCCTCCTGTTTAACCTCTAGGTCTCTGCTCCTCTAGGGAGTGGGGTTGCCCTCCCCCCCTTTCTTTCCTGCGGCCAGTCTCCTAACAGAATCCCCACCTTCCACCCCTGTGCAGTGCACGCCGGGCCACATGGTGGTCTGACTTCGCGTGCACAGTGCTGGCAGCTCCTCGCCCTGAGCTCCGACGGCCTGAACAGGAATCAAGACGGTGCCACCTTTGCCCTTCTCTGAAATCTGCTCTGATGGGTGTCGCTGTTTATCTGAATTGACCAGAAGGTACCGATCGGCCAGTCAAGGCAAGCTTCCTTGCAATGCATCTGTCAAAGGCTCTTCCCACGGTAACCATTGGTGGGACGAGCGAGTTAATAAACAAGGCGATTCGTCATTCTGTTAACACGTGTTACATGGAGAAGATGGGGCTTTCCCCACACACACCATTGCAAAGCCATATTACTTTTTTTTGGAAAGTTTTATTTCCTTATGTATACAGGAGCTGGGGTGTAGGCCAGGGGTTGGGGGGGGGACTCCCCAGAAACAGAGTAGGGAGCAGAACAGGCAGATCCACTGAAATCCACTGCTGAGGGGAGCAGCGGGGAGACAGGAGAGGTCTGCTGTGCCCTGTGGGAATCTCCCTGGCCGGGGATCGAACTTGTGCCACTGTGGTAGCTTCATGGTGCTGAGACTTAACCCCTGCACCACCAGGGAGGCCCCCATATCAGACTTGATTGCATTTTCTTTTTTTGTTACATATATATGATTCTCTGACTCTCTCTGAATCTCCTCGGTTGGTATTACTAGGGAAGCTCCAATAAGTAAGCTGAGTGCAAATAAATGCTCTTCTCTAAGATGTCACGGGTAATAAGTGGGCTGGTTCCTGGTCCCCAAGAGGCCTTTCTACTTGAATGGCTCTTATCTCTCCGTTATGAATTCTCTCCCATCTCCTCCTGAGGCTGGCATGGACACCTGGCTGGCATGGGCTGTGAGTGTTTTCGCTGCACCTACTTTCTTGTCTGTGAAGACAGGAAAATCACCAGAATCTTGCAACCTTGAATCACATCACGGGCAAGATGTTTCAGAAAAGCAGCGTGCTAGGACTTCAACTTAAATTGCCAAGAATATTCGACCAGAGGGGCTTCATTTGGTTATTATCACTATTGGGGGCTTCACGAGCCCTCTAACCCTCAGTGTTTTCTGGGCGTTTTCCTGGCAAGGAGTTTGCACACTTTTCCAATAATTGAGCCATTGCACCACTCCCCACGGTGCAGTGCTGGGCCCAGAAGGCTCCTGGAGTGCTAGGTAAAGAGTTGTCCTAGCAAAGAGGGGAGGAGGTGAAAAGCTGCCTTAAAACTACCATTTTCCAGAAGAAATTAAAGCAAGCAAAGAGCAGGCGTCGCCCAGGTCACAGCTGGCGGGAGCCGACAAGGCTTAGCGGCGCCCAGGGCTCTGGGAGGGCCTTCTTGGACAGACAAATCGGAGCAGTTTCCATGGGATGAACGCCTAGAGCGCGCTCGGGGCTCTGTCTGGTCAAATGGGAGCTGTGTGGAGAGAGCGGAGGCTTCGCCGGCCCCAGACACAGCCGCTGGCGCCGAACTGTGCTGGAGAAGCTGGGAGGTGCCGGCGCTGCGGGCAGGTGCGCGGGGCTGCTCGTCTTCCCGTTGGCTTGGTTGGAAGGCACCTTCTGAGTGACGGAGCCCAAGGACATCCGCACGGGACAAGGGCCGAGCAGATGGCCCGCCCGGCTCTGTGGGTGCAAATCCTGGCGGTAATGGGGCCCAGGCGGGCCCCGCAGGGGTGAGAACGCTGGTTCACGTCGGGGTGCGCCGCGCGGTGGCGTCCTGTGGCAGGGCGCGATCTCTGGGTGTCACTTTTCCCTGAGGAGCTGGAGATGTGTGGTGAGGAGGCCCTGAGCGTCGTGGACTAGTTGATCGAAACCCGGGGCTCACGCAAGCGCTAAAGGGAGGCGCGGCTTTCGTCCCCGCATTGCGAGACCCCGGGCTGCGCATCGCGCGCTCATCCTGCGTTGCTTCCGAGGGACAGCGAGTGTGAACGTGGGAAATGGTGTGGACGCGTTTGGGCCTTAGGGCGATGGCGCCCCAGCGCGGGCGCCCCCCCACCCTCCCGGCTGTGGTGCTTGATTCATCCCGCGGGCTCAGACCCGCTTGAGGGGCCTCATCGCCTGCGTGGTGAAAGAGGCAGGCTCTTGGCTAAGTGTTCACCGGAAAGAGGCAATTTCCATGTAAATGTTGATGCGTTCCAGTCCATGTGCTATTAATATTATTTTGCTCTTATAACAGAAAATGGAAAAGACATTTCCTGGTTGAAACTGGTTTTGAATCATGAAGAGCATCTAAAATTCTAAGGAATAAAGTAAAGCCATATTTTCACGGGGATTTTTTAATTTCTTCACCGAATCCAGTGCACTGGGGTCTGCCTCTTCCTGAGACGCCCTGCCCTCATCCACCTTCCTCCCCGCAGTCTCGAGCGTGAGCTCTGGTCTCCAGTCGCAAATCCCTTTCCTGCCAGCTCTCTTGCCATCAGGAGAACAGCTTTCAGGAAGCAACTAATTCTGCAGCAGTTGAGCCACAGTTCTGTCCAGGAAGAGAAAGTCAGGATGCCCTTGGATGTGGGAGAAGTTTCCCTATTTGCTATTATTTGTGGGACATACTCAACTGCAGGGAAACAGGCAGGAGGGGCTTTCCTTGGTGGGTTATGGAATTAGACCAAATATAAAGTGTGTGCATGTCTGTGTGTCTCTGTGTCTGTCTGTCTGTGTCTGTCTGTGGGGGTTGTCTAGGGGTCTTGTGTATCTGTGTGTTCCTGTTGTGTGTGTCTTTGTGTATGGGGGTGTCTGTATGTGTGTCTGTGTGTATGTACACCCGTGTGCGTGTGTACACGTGTGTGTGTGACAGAGTCCAGTAATTGGAATTCAACAGAAAGCAATGATTCTTTGATTTGTTTTTTCAGTATCTACATAGCATGAGTTTCAGTAATAAGTTCACTCTGGAATTAGGAATTCAGAATAGTTATTTCAGCATCTGCTCAGGATACATGGTGGCTGGCCCCTCCCTGCATTGGCTGGTCAATATTTAAGTTCAAATAATTCCTGAATCTTCCCATTTGGTATGGAATTGTTATGTTGTTTTTATTTCCATTTGTTGTTTCTGCTTTTGTCTTCCACTGTTGACTCATAAGGAAGATCAGTTTTTACATATGAATCCTCTTAGTAACTATCGTTCTTGTTAGATTTGCGCATTAAATAGCACATTTCTTTTTGCACTATCAATACTGCACCAGCAATATTATTGCTCTTGATTTTAAATGAACTTTGAACTTTCATATTTGAAATTGAGTAAAAATAATTTCCTAAGGGGACTATTTCAGGGGCTCTGACACCAGCACAGAACAACACATGTGTGGGAACAGGCACCGGCTTTAGTGTTTAAGGCTTTGCCACTTGTGTCATGGACACTTCGCCAGCTTCTTACAGTATTATTTTGGATTGCTAATGTGTTTCTAGCATTATTGTAGATGCAGTGACTTATGTTTTACTTCAATATGCATTCTCAACACAAAACGTTACTTAAACATCCAACATTCTGATTGGTTTGCATTGCAGTATAAGATGTTCTAGTGGCTCCAATTCTGTGGTCAGATTGCCAGAGGATATATCTGGAAATCCAAAACAGCTCTACCTGGACTCCCGGGAGTTAGGATTTGCTTCCTCCCGCCTGTCCGTGCTTTGCAATAAAATGCATTTTGCATGGATCTGGGGATGCAGGACCTAAAATCTCAGCCTGGCTCTGCTATCTTCTGCTGTGGCTGAGATTCGCCAAGTCTCAGTTTTCACCTCCGTACAATTGGAATAACCATACCCGTCTTGTGAATTGTGTCCTGAAGATAGTAGAGATGGCTGAGACTGTTGTTTACTGGAATATTATTGTTTGAAGTCCTGACTCTTATGGGCCTGATATGGGGGAAGGAGGCCTGAAGCCATGCCCCACTGGGAAGCCACGCCTGGCCATACTGCGGAGACATAAGAAACCCAGGCGCAAAGCCAAAGCATCTCTAATGTGGCGCTAGAAGTATGCGGTGCTGTGAACCGCGTGCGGTCAGCTCCCTGGCTTACTTCAGCATTTCCAGTGTTCCCATTTCCCTTTGGTCCTGTGACAAAGCTACGAATCCACTGTCTTTAGGCCTTTTCTGTGTGCTTCTGTTAAGTGAGGCGGTCACAGCGAGCCCCGTTCTAGGAAGCTTTTTGAAAAAACGAATCTATGCGTTGTTCAGTGAATGTCGGTCACTTATTATAGTTCTCTTGAAGGCACTTTCTAAATATATTCTAGATTCTGCATTAGAACTCTCATTTATTAATCATCAAGTGCTCCAGGAATCCCTGCATGCGTCCTCCAAAACAAGGAGAGACTACCTTAGTCATCCTGGTATTTTAGTATTCTATCCTGGCATTGTCTCCTTTGTGCTTAAGACGGCGTTCAGGTGTCACTTCCCTTCCTTCCTTTCTTCCTTCAAACGACTAATTCCCCGCGTTTAAGACCATCCCCAACATGCTAAACCCGATTAAGGTGCGAGCCCCATCTCAGTATCTCCAAGCGCCCACTCGTTTCCTCTTAAAGCTCTAAATTCTGGCAGATCCGGGCACCGTGCGACGGTGCATGGGGACCAGGTACAAACCCAGAGAACACGGGACACAGCCGCGGCCGTGCGCGCCCTTCTGCCCGTCATCCACAGAAGCGGCTCTGGGCTGCGCCCTTCCTGTCCCACGGTAGAAAGGGCGGGGAGGAAGCACCTGTGGGAGAGAAAGGGGTTGCGGGGGGTCCCGCCCAGGCTCCTCCTGTCTTGCCCCCTGAAAGAGGACAAATTCCAGACTCGTGGAGGCTGAGCCGCTGGGCGCTTGAGTCAGAGGCCTCCGGAGGAGTTCCCGGACAGACGCGCGGTGGTGGAGCGAGGGGCGTGGACATCGGGGCCTAGGTCTCGCCTCACGGCTGGCCGCAGTCTTGGGGCGCTGGGCTGAGGCCAAACCGCAGTGTGTGAGGAGCGAGAGGGGGAGACCTGAAGCCTGCGCTTGAGCGCCGGCGCGAAGCACCCCAGCTCCGCGCGCTCCCGACAGTGACAGTCCTGGGGTCCCTGCAGACCTCCCACCTTCCCTTTTTCCTGAGCTCCAGCAGATGTCTTGGGGCGGGGCACTACTCACAGACCAGGCGGGGGCGATGGCGCTGTGCGTTCCCCACCAGGTCGCCGGCAGAGCCGGCCCGCCGGCCCCCGGGCCCTCTGGGTATACTGCCTGGCTCAGGCCTGCTTGTGGGAACCGTCTGGGTGGACTGGAAAATATAGGGCAGTGCCAGGAAGCAGGGGGAGCCCTGAGTTCAGGGGAACAGTCGTAGTGTTAGCACAGGATCCCATAAGTGGGTCACCGGCAGAAAATAGATGACATTTGCATTTGGCTCAGGACACGGCGCCAAGAAGCCGCTGGAGGGCGCGGTGCGCGGCGGGCAGGCCTGGGGGTGCAGCCCGGCTCTCAGCCACAGCCCCAGCTTATCCTTCCTGGGGGACAGCGCAAGCTCAGCTGCGGGCTGCCCTTGCTTTTCTCTCAGGACCTCAGGAATTCTCTGGGTGCACCGTGCCCCCTCAGGCCGGGCACAGACCGAACGAGCACGCGGAGGGAGATGCGCCCGCACACCCACCTCCGCTGGTGACTGGCGCCGCCTCGCTCACTCGGCGCGCGGCGGCTCGCTCAGACTGTTGCTTACATAACCGGTGCTTCACCCCCACAGCGTCAGGAACTGGCTGAGAGTGGAATTTAATAAAAGGCATCAGCACACGTCACAGAGGGAAAAGGGGCCTTGCTGATATTCGGGGAGAGGGGAAGCAGCCTGGCCATGGGGAGAGGGCCGCCTTCTCCACCCCGCATGTTTCCCTGGTGATTTTGCACCATGTGTTTACAACTGACGTCTGCTCCATCACAGATCTCTAGAACAGAGATACAGGTTTGCAGGAGAAAGGGAAGCTGATTTCAGACATAGGAGAGCCCCGGCTTCATCTAGGAAATGCTCCCTTTGGACGTCGGCGAAGAGCTGTGCTGAGGTGAGGCTGGACGGCAGAGCCAGAGGCTGCGCAGCTCCGGTTCCTGCCCAGGCCCCCCGAGGGGCCATCCTGCCCAGCACGTGACCCGGGTGCTCAGTGGAATTGGCTTTTTACTCATTTTTAAAAAATATTTATTTATTTATGCACACAAGAACTGGGGTGTAGGGCAGAGGTGTGGGGTGGTGAGAGGATTCACCAGAGACAGAGTGGGGAGCAGAACAGGCAGATCCACTGAAATCCACTGCTGAGGGGAGCAGCGGGGAGACAGGAGAGGTCTGCTGCGCCCTGTGGGAAGCTCCCTGTCCGGGGATCGAACTTGTGCTGCAGTGGCTGCGGACAGCTTCATAGGGCTGAGACTGAACCCGTTGCGCCACCAGGGAGGTCCCCCTTTTTTTAAGATTTATTTTTATTTATTTATACATACAAGCTGGGGTACAGGCCAGAGGCGTGGGGCGGCGAGAGGCTGCACCAGAGACAGAGTGGGGAGCAGAACGGCAAAGCAACAGAAACGCACTGCTGAGGGGAGCAGTGGGGAGACAGGAGAGGTCTGCCGCGCCGTGTGGGGATCTCCCCTGCAGGGCGTCGAACTCGAGTCGCTGCGGCCGACAGTTGCAACCTCTGTGCCACCAGGGAGGCCCCTTTTTATTCAATTTTACTGAATTAACATTGTTTTATAACATTATATAGGTTTCAGATTTTCAGCCTTATAAATCCACATTGGTGCACTCGTCCTCACCACCACAATTCTAGCTTCCGTCACTGCATAATTGGCCCCTTTGCCCTATTAACCACCCCCCTTCCGTCATCCTTTCTGGTAAGCACGATTTTGTTCCTATAGTCGGAAAACCTTGTTTTCGTTTGTTTGGCTTATTCCTTTTGCTGCTTTATCTGCCGCATGGGAGTGGATTCACACCAGCCTTCCTAAGTCTGACCTCTGTCACGAGCACCAGCCCCCGCGGGTCGCCCTTGTGTGGAAAGGCAGTTTTCCTCTCTGTTCTTTGCCGGAGCTGAGTCTACTCCCCTGCGAGCGTTTACCTGTCATGGCCGGCGCAGGCCTGCCTGACTCGGCCGGAGCTCACGGCCTTGCCGGATGTGTGTGCTCACTCAGAGAACACTCACTTGGCAAACATTCTCTTCTTGGTGGGACAGAGCTGACAAAATCCTACCTGATTGCATTAACCCTAGAAACAGACCAGAAAGCATGGGTGGGGGGGAGGCGAGTAACAGGATCTCCAAGCCAACCGTGCCTTTGCTGGTGTTTTATTTGATTCTAGATCCTGCTTCTTTATTTGTATTAGCGAGAGGCATTTTTGCAGCATTTAATTTCCTAAATACTCATCAAAAACCAAGAGATAAATGAGGTCCCAGTCCTGGCATTTTTTGGGAGATTGCATCAAGACTTGGCGCACAGGCGGTGGGGGCCACACAGGGAAAGGCCCTCCCAAATCCCCCGGCATATTATGTGGGAACTAGGCTGGTGTTTCTGGGCTCTCGGACCGTGAGGCGGTCAGTGCGCTTGAGGTGCGCCAGGAATGCAAAGGGCCTGCGCGCTCTGGGCCTGGCCGCTCGGGCTGGCCTCTTCTGGTGCCCACGGCGCCCGGCTGGCGGGACACAGCGCCACCTAGCGCCCGTGCGCGGCACAGGCGTGCGAGCCGCTCCCTGCGTCCTGCTTCTTTCTTTCTCTCTCTATGTCGTTGGACCCTAGGTCCTGCTGAAACCCGGTGTTTCTGAAACGAGCTGCGCCACGCGAAACGCGTCATCCCTTCTGCATTCTCTTAGGGCTCCAGTTGTGTTTTGCAAAGACTCTAGCTTCTGCGCGTTCTGGCTGGCAGCTGGCTTTGTGTGGATGGGAGGGTTTCCTCTCGGTCCGCTGCAAAGCGGAGCTCATCACAGAACAGGCTGTCCTTGATGCGCACCAGAAGCGTTGCCATCACCCCCCTATTTCTGATTCTCTCTTTTTTCCAGATCGTCTACAAAGCCTGGCTGTGTTCCCAGTACTTTGAAGTCGCACAGTCTAACTGCAGGAAGACAGTCCCTTGCAAGCAATACTGTCTGGAGGTCCAGACCAGGTGTCCGTTTATCTTGCCCGACAACGACGAGGTCATCTACGGGGGGCTCTCCAGCTTCATCTGTACAGGTACAGTGGGGGGCTCGGCCCCAGTGCCCGAGCGACTCGCCCTGCCCCGCGATGCTCGCGCGTTGTGCGCTCCCCCAGTCTCACCTTGAAGCCGGGCCCAGAAGGCCCGAGAGGGTCCCAGCTGGCTCCGAAACGCAGCATTAGCCGCCGCCAGCCTGCAGCTGCGGCCACCGGCCTCGCCAAAGGACCGCCCGGGAGAGGCGGGCACCGGGGCTGTCCCGGGGCGGGGCGGGGTGGGCCCTCCTGCGCGCTGGGCGCTGCCAGGACCAGGTGAGCGGCGTGTGGGTCCCTCCTGCTGTGTCTCCCCGACCCCAGCTCAGGACGGGTTGAGGGTGTGGGGGGGCTGCAGGCGGGGACTGCGCTCAGCAGAAGTCCCCACTGACCTGGCGCCCTCCCTGCCAAGGCCGCACCCTAAACTGTAAACGCACAGGCGGAGGGGCGGCGGGGACCAGCACTTGGCGGCATCCACGCCCGACCCCCGCGGGAAGAAAGCGCAAGCAGGCCCGCAGCCGAGGACCTGGCGCTGTGGCTGTTATGCCGGTGTCTAAGGAGAAAACAGCGCCCCAAGTACCAGGGATCTCGGAAACCCTCTGTGTGTGACACGCGAGGACCCGCTCCCGGCAGGGGCAGCTGCGGTGGGAGAACTGATGGAGGGCGAGACCTTTGCCACGGCCGTGGCCCCTGTGTTCTCAGCGCTGACTCCTCCCCCGAACACCCCCACCCCGGGGCCAGCAGCTGTGAGCACCGCAGAGAAGGGCACTCGGCCGATGGGGACTGGGCATTGTACCCCGGGGTCCGCGCACCCCGCGGAGTGAGCTGCGGACGGCGGTCCCCGTGGCTTGGCACGTGGGGTCGCTGCTCACGTAGCCGCTCGGGGCTGGGCAGAGAGCAGGACAGGGATGAAGGAGGGAGGGCAGGACGGCTTTGCTCCTCGCCTCTGGCCACACACTGGTGCGACTGAATTGACTTGCTCAGGAAACTCTCGGTAAATGGCTGTCACCATAAGGATCCGGTGACCCCGGGGTCAGCGAGGTGTCCCGCTTAGAAGAACTCACGGACTTTGATGGAAAGTGATGTGTTTGTTCATACACGGGCACATGGCGTCTTTCCTAGAGAAGCTCAAAAACTTTCCCCAGGTTCTCGAATTAGATAAAAGCCTCCAGTGTCTTCATCTTTGCTTCTTGGAAGTTTGCTGCTCTGTGAATCTCAGCTGTAGGCGGGTGCTGCGCCCCCGTCTGCTTCCAGGGTGCCAGGGAACTGAGGCCTGTAGCAGACCACCCACCCCGTATTTTCAATTGTTTTTAAGTTTCCAAAATCAGCTTTTTAATAGCCATAGTTGGCACATAGACAGGGAAAGAGAGATGTGTCGCTGGGCCCCGAGAAGCGCCATCAACAAGAGGAGAGGCCTTCTGGGAGAATCTCAGAGCATCTGGAGACCTAACTTCCCTCATTACCACTGGCTCCTGTTCCTGTCCTGACTGGACGTCTCACAATCACGCAGATAACTTGCGATGGCACGTGCCCCAGAAACCCCGTGCCAGCTTCTGACAAGGAGGCCACGTGTTTAGGCTGGTTCTCCTCGAAGGAGCAGTTGGTGCCTCCTCTGTGGAGTCTGCCTGTCGTGGTTCCTGCAGCCATTCATTGCTCTCCACCTGCAGCCCCAGCTGCCCCTGAGTTTTGCTGCTGGTCCTCACCCAGAAAGCTGTTTCTACTCAATCTACTTGCCCAGGGCCTGTCACTTCAGAACACGGTCCCAAGCACGTGGCCAGAATAGCCTCCATCTTGGCCAAAGCCCAGAGAACAGCTCGGGAGCGTGCCCACCGCCCTCGGGGGTCTGGTCAGGAGGCGGCACCCAGCAGCTCGTCACCCTCTGGGGAACTACGAGACTTTACAGGTGCAGTGTTGGTTCCGAGCCTCGTCACACAATCTGGGGAGCACCCTTACAGGTGGGCGTGGGGGTCCAAATAACTCACCTTTTAGGTTTTTGTTTCCACTCTACATGCCGGAGAGAGAATCCAGCCACTTAGCACCAGGAGCTGAAGGAACAGAGGCAATGTCCTTCAAATTCAGCCAATTCAGTGACAGTGTTTCCCTGCGATGGGAAGGCCTTTCATTCCCGGCTTCTCAGGGAGGGGTCCTCTCGGGGTGCTTCTGAGGACTCTGCACCTGTTTGACTCAGCCACCTCTGCAAGCCTCTGGAGGCAGGTACCTGCGCACGGCACCTCGCCAGGTGCTGTCCAGAGGGCCGACCTCCCGACACTCAGGCGGGCGGCGACGACGCTGCTGTGGAGACTTTGCCTCCGGCCTTCCTGAGATGCGGGGTGACGGCGCCAGTTCCTCCTCCCTCTGGACAGCTGGTGATTTTAGGGCTCCTCCTCCACCAAAAATGCATCTGAGCCCTTAGGATCAGGGAGACGTTCGGCAGACTCAGAACAGCTCAGTTTCTTTAAGGGATCAGTTCAGTGTAACGTGGGTAGCAGCTATGGGTTTTTATTCAATACTCGGTGCCTCATTTCCTTGTAACGCTGACTTCACTCACCCATGTGTGACACTCGAGTGTTTTAAATTCATGTGTACACGTGGCCATCAGCTATGTCACGAGCCGTGATCTTTAGCAAACCGGCAACTTATTTAAAAAATCGAACTATCTGGGAATGCCCGGCTATTTCTAGCTGGTGTCTTTGGCTGAGAAGATGATGTCCAGGTGTCCTAGCCACGCCCCAGGCGTCCTAGCCACGCCCCAGGCATCCTAGTCACACCCCAGGCGTCCCAGCCCCAGGCTTCCTAGCCACACCCCCGGCGGCGTCCTAGCCACGGCCCCAGGTGTGCTAACCACACCCCAGGTGTCCTAGCCCCAGCCCCAGGTGTCCTAGCCACGCCCCAGGCGTCTCAGCCCCAGCCCCAGGTGTGCTAGCCACGCCCCAGGTGTGCCAGCCGTAGGCCCAGATGGCACAATAGCCCATTTTATGCTTAGTTCACTTCACAGTCTGTTCCCGGAGATAAAGGAAAGCTACTTTGCCTGACATTTCTCTTGGTTTTTCCGTTAAAGAACAAAACTGACAATGACGGAAAGAGTGTTCAAAAACTAAAGTAGGGAGAAGTCCCGAGGCGCTGTCAGGGCCCGCCCGGTCCGTTAGCGGGCGGTTCTGTCCCGGAGCTGGCTCACCAAGCGCCGCTGGTTCAGAAACTCGGTTTCTTCCCCTGGAACGCGAGGGCGGAGCTGCTCCGGATCCCGCCCCGGCCCGCGTAACCGCGGGACTCCCCTCCGCACGCCCCCGCCTTGTTCTGGAGCCCTCCAGAGGTTCCTTGATTGCTTACCTGAAATAGTGAGCCAACATTAAGAAAACAGAAGTAGCAGAGGATCGCAGGCTGTGGGTGCTATGGCAACAAACATTATGAAAATTTCCCTTTGATTGACAGGTAAAATAGACTCCACGCGATCTGCTGCTCTATTTTTCTCAGAGAAGTTATTAAGGAAAAGGAAAGTTGGTCTGCTGGGGGTTGCCGACAATGGTTATAAAACAAATTTTGAGAATTCTGTGTACATCCCGCGTGTCACTGTGGAGCTGTGACAGAGCAAGGTGTGTTTCTGCCTCTTGGGGACACGCTGTGGGCTGCTGCTGGCGGGGAGGTGACAGGTGTGACTGTGACGGATGGCGACGGCGCCCTCTGGCGGGCACGCGGCGCTACTGCAGAGGCCCCGGCCGCGGCGGGAGGCTGGTCCTTGAGAGGAAAAGGATGGAAATCCTTAGACGGGTTAATCCACCCCGGCAGGGACTCTGCAGTGTCCCTGCTCCTCGCCTCTCACACGGCGGAGTTGACAGCTGCGAAACAGTATTTCCAATCCCTTGGCGAGGGAGCTGGTGAAGATTTCTAAAAGACAACGCGACATGAAAACTACTCTCACAGCAGGAGGGTTTTAGGAGAAAGATCTTCACCTGTAGACCGTGAAGCCACATCTACACCGTCACCAGCGTCTGGGGCTTCCCCCGGGGTGTCACTCGGTCCCGTTTTCTAAAATGCCGGCAAAGTGGGGCTGGCAAAGGCTTCGTGTGATACCAAGTGATGTCGGACAAAACCCGGTCAGAAATATTTAATAATTTAGACCAAAACAAACATGTGAAGGGAGGTGGTATGACCAGAAGAAACTTGAAAACTGTGAAAAAAAGTGGTGGCCTAGGGGTTAAGTCTCAGTGGTGTCACTGTTGTGGCCTGAGTTCGATCCCCGGCCAGGGAGCTTCCCACAGGGCGCAGCAGACCTCTCCTGCCTCCCCGCTGCTCCCCTCAGCAGTGGGTTTCAGTGGATCAGCCTGTTCTGCTTCCCACTCTGTCTCTGGGGAGTCCTCTCACCCCCACACCTCTGGCCTGCACCCCAGTTCTTCTATGCAAAAAAATAAATGAATAAAACTATGAAAATAGTTGCTAAAAAATGTGGGTGCCTCCTCCCACCAGGGGGTTCAGCTCCACACTCCCCCTCAGAGAGCAAGGCCTGCACACCAAATACGTCTTCCAGACGCCCCTCCACACCGTCCTCACAGCCCCAGTCTGCCTCTGGCCAGGCACATACTTGGAGGAAGAGCCCTGGAACAGGAGCGGGATCCAGTCCTGCCACAAGATGAGAATTTTGGAAAATCCCTCGTCTCTCCAAGTAGTTGGTGGCGCTGGGCCTCCTGGGCACCAGGCACCAGTCTTGAGAGCAGAATCCTGAGTCCGACAGGGGCTCCCCAGTGGGTATTTCAAGATTTAGTCTTGCTTTATTTTGCCTTAGTTTGATTTTTGGTTATTTATGTTCTGTTGATAATTGAAACCATCTGATATCTGTCTTCCACTTTCTGCCTTAGTGCACTTCACATCATTACCGCAAAGTCCATCCGTTTTCTCCCCAAAGCCACTACATTATCTTTTTTACAGCTGTGTAGTATTCCACTGAGTCTCTATCCCAGGATTTCTTTATCTATTCATCTGCTGAAGGGCACTTCTCTTGCAATGTAATGTCTGTTAGTATGTTCAAGAGACATTTCAGTGCTGCAAGATTCATTTTAACTATCCCCACCTGCCACACCACACAGCTCTCCTCCCTCTTAGTTTGTCTGTAAATACAGTTGCCAGCAACAGAAGCCATGAGTAGGAGCTAAATCATGCTAAGGTCACAGCCGAGAGCTGGCAAGCTGCGTGAGCCCCTTCAGCTGTAAAATCCCATGATTTTATATAATTTCCCTAATTACATGTTCACATTTGCTCCTTTTTGTGCTATTAATGGAGCTCATGATTTTTAATATACTGACTGCTTGCCGACAGCTTCTCCGTGCTTTTTAAATTCATCTCTAGGTAGAAAGATTAATAGAAAGGAACATCGATATAAATGTCCTTTGTGCAAGGATGAAGTTTGGAATTTAAAAGCTGTCTACAAATTTAGTAAAATGGTTACTTTCCTCCCAACACCCTAAGAATAGGTGAGAAAGTATCAGAACAAGCAGATTTCCAAATGCAAGACAATTTCTCTAGAGATAGAAAGTTTATCAGGCTAGTTGTTGATTTGTTTTGTTTTTTCTTTTTTTTCCTTCTCCCTTTTCCATAGATTTTCTGTTTTTTAAAGCCACTATAGGTTTTTCAGCATTACCTTCGAAAAGTACAAAGAGTGTCTAGATTTTCCAAATAAAAATTTCCTGCAAGATGAAGCAGTTTCAGATGTGAGTCTTAAAACACTGTAATTATTGGGTGAGGAGACTCGGACACAAAACACACAGTATAATTGCAAATTGATTGTGGTTCTAAATTCCTTCAAATGCAGTTTTCTGAAATTCACAAAAATCATTGTATTTTAAAATTAAAAATGATCTGTAATGGTGAATACTCTTGTCCTCATTATTACTTCTCTATATATAATTATTATACTCTAAATCCTCTTGGCTGAGCTCTCGTGTTGCCTTTGTAAGTCCTTTTTATTGCTTCCTCTCCTCTAATACTCTAAAATTTTTGAAGTATGCAGAATTTGTCTTTGTGGAAGAGCTAGGGATCACCCTGTTCTTGAACAAACAATACAGAAAGTGTCTGGGTTTTTTCTCTGAAGCTGCTAGGCAGTGCTGGGCCAGAGTGGGCAGACTGGGGTGTGGGCCTGGGCCAAGGGTCCTGGCTCAAGTCCCCAAGGGCAGGGCTGGCAGGCCTAGTTTGTAGATGGCCGTCTGCTCCCTCTCTCAGAAATGGCAGAAACCTGACTAAAACAGACAAGCAAGAAAATAAGTCATTGGTTTGTATAATTGCGAAGTCCAGAGAGAAACCTCAGGGAATATCACTAGATAAATGATGGATGGATGATGGATAGATGGATGGATGGACAGAAAGACAGATAGGTAGATAGACAGACAGATAGATATGTGATAAATGGTAAACAGATGATGGAGGGTAGGCGGCCGGCAGGGGGCCGGCAGGGGCCGGCAGGCAGGTGTCGCTGTGTCCACACAGAGAGGATATTGGCCCGTGGCTGTAGCTGCACAGGCCTCCATGTGGGCCTGAGTCTCTGGGGCAGCACCAGCTCTGCCCCCACACACGCTTCCTCCCCATCTTGTCTGCAGTCCCTCTTTGTGAGTTGACTTCATCAGGGGCTATAGGTTTATAATTCTCAGTTCAGACACCGCCAAAGTGCCCGGTCCAGGAACTTGGCAGACGCCCTGCATTGGGGTCCTTGGTCTTGGCTGGGGCTGCGCCTCCACCCCCAAGCTCTCACTGTTTGGGGGTCTGGGGGCGAAGCCTGGGCTCAGAGTCCTGAGTGGGAGGGGCCGTCATCTCCCTGGGCGCACCTGCTGGCTTATCGGCCCGCGCTTCTGTTTGCCTCCCTAACCTCGGTGACGTGAGTCTGGCAGGTACAAAGACTCGTGAAAACCCTGGGTTTTGATATTGACACCAAACACTCCGTGTAACCACAGAGATTCTCGCCAGCAGTAGGTCGCCCCCTCCTCCCCTCCTCTGCGGTCCTGGGGCCTCGGAAGGAATCTTTCTCCAGGATGAAGTGAAATCATACCTGCCGTATTTTTTCCAATTCTTTACATTTGAGCTCTCCTACCTGGGCCCTTTTCGTTGCTCTTAGATAGCATCTCCTCAAGCGATAGTCCCTTCTCTTTCTTTTCTTTCTCCTTTCTCTTTCTTTCATCGTTTCATCCATAGAGATCCCCCCGCCCCTGCATCTTTGCAGCTTTCAACAGAGTTGTAAGATGTGGCTTTGCTCCGTGGAGGAGAAAGCTGATGCCTCCAGCTCGGGGAATTGCCGGAGAAAGGGGCCTGGGTTGCTTCTCAGCTGAGCGCTTCTCACTGCGCCGCCCAGGAACACACAAACTCCTTGTGCTTGTCTCTTGTCTTCCCAGATCGATTTATCAGGCCTGGCTCTATTGGAGACATAATTATAGACTAGCAATAGCTCTCTAAACTATCGAGAGAATAATTCCTTTTGTCACTGTGTAGAGTAGATCAGCTGGGTCTCTTGAGAGTTCCGAGTGTCAAATCATGTTATTAAAAAAAAAAAAAAGAGGGCGAATAATTTCCTAGTCTATTTTAGAGTCAATATTCAATTTGGCCTGAAGAACCTTAACTAGATGGGTATTGACTCTGCAACACTGAGACTGATTTCGTATCTTAGCTCTGAGCTGTTGGCGAGTTTGTGCTGTTCTTTTGGTCAGATCTTGACCAACTTAAAGTTTCGGCCTTTGTTTTGAGTAAAAACATTCTGATTCAAATCACAGCTGCTTTTGTGCATTTTTAATGTTTCAGAAACTGGGGCATCAAATTAAGAAAATCATTTTCCCCAAGTCACTGAAAAGAAAGCGCGTTTCCGGGCCAGGGTCTGCTTAGGAGGTGGCCGCCGCCCGCGAGGCCGGACCACCAGGCCTGAGGGGGCTGCGTGCGCGCTGTGACCCCACACCCGGGCTGCCTTCTTTCTAGAAACAGGAGCAGGGAAAGTTTGAACGCTACACCCAGGGACGGACCAAAGCCTGGCCAGGCCATCTCGCCAGCGCCGCCGCCTGGAGACGCGCGCCCGGGTCTCCACAGCCGCCCGTCTCCGACGCTCTGCAGACGCTGCTACGGGGTTTCCAAATCAAAAACAAGCAAAAAAGACTCTAGGCCACATACTGAGCAAATGATACCGATTTACAACCTGCCAGCCGCACCAGGCCATTTCACTGGGAAAAGAACAAAAACAAATCGAAACAGAACAGACCGGGTCATCTTCTTGACAAGAACATGCCGTTTTTGGAGATATCCTTACGGAGCGAGCGCGAGGCCGGCGAGCTTGGCAGGAAGCCGCAGAAGCGTCTGTGGGAGAGCCGGCCACAGAGAACCCCTCCCCAGGGCCGCGCCCCCACTCCCACAAGTGGCCGGGTCCCTGAACACCCTGCATGTAACCCCCCGAGCAGGCTTCCGCCCCGAGAGCGCCCAGCCAGGCCCGCGCAAGGGCCTGGCGGCACATCTGGCTCAGCGTGAAGGAAGAGCCCAGAGGCCCCTCGGGTCTCAGGCCTCCCGCTCGGCACCGGCAGCTGGGTCTTTGGGGCAGAGGGGCGAGTCTTTCTGCTGTGTCCCCGCCTGCGGCCGCCACCCGCATGTCTCCGTCTCCTGCAGAAGCTTCACCTCAGTGCGCCCACCCTCCCCCGACCGCCACCTCCAAAGTTCCCGTAAAGCCCCCTCTCAACTATCTCAGGATTTCTGAGGGGGGTGGACAGGGCAGAAAACTGACACCTATTGGATCAGCCTGTGTTTTCGTAGAATATATGTTTCAGTTAAGGACAAATCACATAAGTGTTTCTGGGAAAGGAACAATGGGAAACGTGGCATTTAGCAGCCTGTGCTAAGATCTGTTGAGACTGTTCCCTCTGGCTGCAGACAGTCTCGGTTCTTCTAGGAAACTCCTAGAAAGCTCCAGGAGCTAGGCTGGCCGTGTTCTGTTCTGGGCGCCCACGCGAGTCCCACCCAAGTCGTTCCTCACTTTAGGTCATGGTCTTGAGCGAATTCTCTCGCCGCCTCTGCCTCTTTGGGTGGGTTTTTGACTGGCGCTTCACCGAGGGTTGTTTTCAGTTTCAGTTTTCGGCATCTGTCATCTTCCTGCCATGCACGGTACGCTCAGCTCCAACATCTCTGCAGCACCGCCTGTTGGTGCCGCCCCTTCCGGAAGGCCGGCTCTGTCCTTCCGGATATTATACGTATGTTGTATTTTACTATCAGAGAGAAGTCTGTGCACTTTGCCAGCTGATTCTCTTACAGCTCAAGGAGTCAGGGCAGTATTTCTTGGTGCCTGCCTCTCATTAAAAGAGAGAACTTATTGTTCTTTTGCAGAGAATCAGTCTGCTAGGTGTTTAGAGTACAGGGTGGGATGGAGGCATAATCCTTACTCCCAACAACGGCAACTATGAGAGAAGTAACATCGTGCTATTAATATTATTTAGATATGAGTATCTATAGTATTGTTACTAAATAATAATCATACATAAGTGTCTACCTTACTAGTTGTATTACAATATAGTTATGGCTATTAATGTTATAATATTACTATCTAATGATATTTAGATGAGTATCTATAGTAGTGTTATTATAACATTATTATTACATTATTATATTATTATATTATTATATTACATTATTATAACATTATTATAACATTATATTATTAATGTTATAATATTACTATCTAATGATATTTAGATGAGTATCTATAGTAGTGTTATTATAACATAATTGTACAGAACTGTATACCTAACTAGGTATAATTGTATTATAATATGGTTATGGTAATTAATATTATAATGTTACTATCTAATATTATTTAAATATGAGCACCTATATTATGGTTACTATAGTATAATTATATTTAACTGTATACATAAAAACTATAATTATAATATAATATAGTCATGGTTATTAATATCATAATACCATCTAATATTATTTAGATGAGTATCTAGAGTATTATTACTATAGTATAATTATACATAACTACGTATATTATATCATAGCTATGGTTTTTCATATTATAACATTACTATCTACTATTTAAACATGAGCATTTACATTATTGTTACTACAGTATAATTATACATAGCTGTACACATAACTAGGTATACTTAATATTAGCTATATTACAATGTAATTATGGTTATAATATTATATTACTACCTAATATTATTTAGATTTGAATGCTAACCTTTTTTCAGCATGCAGATCTGATACAACTGACCCTTCTCTGTCCCAAAAAAACTCTTCCTTCTAAAATATACACCTAAATTACCTAAAATTTGCCCTTGGTTTAAAAAGATATTCTACAAATTATAAGTATATAAGCATTCATACGTTTAATTCTTGCTGGGCATGGTAACTGAGAGTTGGAAATTTTTTCTAGATTTTTATATTCTTTTCCCTGTCAAATTATAAATAGTTCTAGAAAAATTGGCCTAGAAATCACCTACCCTTTTCTTTACACCTTTAAAAATGGACATAATTTGGAGGCTGGTACTGGTTTTCTACTTTTGGTAAGTTATTTCTAAACAAATACTAGAATTTATAAATGCATGTGGAATCACTCTTTTAATTAAAAAATAAAGAAATATTAAAGTCGAAGCAGTAACTTCAAGCTCTATTTCCTTCAACACTAAGAATTTACATGATGGGGAAAATCTCAGTGTAAGTGAAGCTTGGATTTAAGTTTGGGTGTGGCTTCTGCCAGCAGGCTATAGCCAGCTGTTTACGTCCCATCTATCCCTAAATCTCATCAAAATCCAAGACAAAACAACCAGATGAAAATGCCCCGGGAGACGGCAACAGGAAGCGGGCTGCTATTAAAGAGCCTGGAACTGTGCGGACGCAAAAGGACAGCGCAGCAGAGCCCCGGCCCCGGAGGTGCGGCTGGTGCCTGTCTGGGGCGGCTGAGACGCACAGAGTTGGACAGACTCAGGACGTCTGAGCCGACCGCTACCCCGCCCCCGCCTGCATAGCCTGCTCCGGGCGCCAAGTGCTCCTGTCTAAGGGCGCTGACGAAAAGCTGAGCAGGACGTGAGAAGCCTCCTGGGAAGGGGGAAGGAACCTCGGTTTGTCCACTTAGCAACTCACCCTAAGGAGAACTCTGCCCCGTGGCTTTACCTGACACTAAAAAGTGGAGAGAGATATATCTGCTACGCAGAAGGACCAGAAGCCGCCCAATAGAAGTCTGTGGACAACACAAACCAGAATGCAAAGGTTGAAGTGGGTAAAGGATTGATGATGAAAGCAACGCTAGCAGCCACTTCTCCAGAGTGGAAAGCAACCCTGGCTTCAGGTGCAAAGGTCGCAGTAAAACAAGCTGGACGGAAACTTCGTGCACACATTATCTGTTTGACACCCTAAACTTGCAGATCACAGAGGATATGCGGACTGGCCAAAGAGGTTTCATGAAATGACTTGAGAAGACTTAGTAGCAGTGTGGAGATAGGAGCCAGGGCCCCCTGTCCTCTCCTCTGATATCATCCTGGGAATTTACATTTTGCTGGAAAAAGGACTTTGCACGTGAACTTAAGATTGCTAATCAGCCAATCGGAATAAGGAAGGGTATCCTGGGTTAGCCAGGCTGTTCATTGTAATTACAGATGAAGGCTGTCCCCAAAGACCAGGGAAAAGGAGAATGAAGATAAATTGAAGGAGTGAGAAGGACTCACTCCACTACTGATTGACTTTAAGGTACAGGATGGGGCCCGGACCCAGGGGCTGCAGGCGCCCCCCAGGTGCTGAAAATCACCAGCCAGGAACCAGCCAGCAAACCATCAGTCCTCCCCCCACGAGTGAGATCTCTGCTCCTGCTGACTCGGGCTGGATAATCAAGACCACAGCCTGGTTTCAGCCTCACGAAAGCCAGAGCTGAGAAAGCCCCAAACTCAGGCTTGCGTGAGGTCGTTCCGGGCTCCTGCTGAACGTGACGCCGCAGGCAGCTCCCTGACCCTCAGCACGCTGCTCTCATGCAGTTACGTCACTGGAAAAGAGTGACCCCAAAATGCACTCCCTGTTGAGTCACCAGTCCCTGGTGGCTCCTTCCAGCTTCAGTGGAAAACAGAGGCGGTCTCGGACTGGAAGTGGGGTGTTGGACTGGAATTGGGGTGCTGCCATGGGTTCCCAGGAGGTGGACCTGGCCGTGGACCAGGTGGTGGGGAAGAGGATGGATTTTGAGAAACAGGACAGAACATGGATTGCCTGAGACTCAAGGCTTGGGGAGGGCTCCGGAGAAGGTGTTCATGGAAGTCGGAAGTGCTGGGTGGGCTCAAAGGTCTCTGCAGAATGGTGGGAGCGGCTCGGGGAAGCTCCCAGCCAAGCCACCCCGGGGCCATGGCCCAGCTGAGGATGTGAGGTGGGACCGGGTTTGTTCTCTTGCTGTTTGAAGTGAACAGAAAAGGAAAAAGCTAACGCGAACACAGGAATATGCCCAGCACCTCCTCTCCATCTCTTTCCAAACCCTCTATCCGGTAAGAAGTTCCCATCCCACCCACTCAATAGCCAACTGGCCCACTGAAGCCAGTAGCCCATCTGGGTAACAGGCCCCGGGCCGCAAAACGTCTCCAGAAACGCGACCTGGTGGCAGGCTCAGGGCAGAAGCTTCAGTGGCGCTGTCTCCGGGGCAACAGCTCCTGCCTGCCCCTTGCTGTCGCTGTCAGGCTGCTGGGCACCCGCGCGCGGAGGAGTGCGGGGTCCCGAGCCTGCGGTGGGGCTGGAAGACCAGGCAGCCACCACGGAAACAGCGCGGGGTCCTCAGAAAACCACACACAGAACACACGTGGCCCAGCAGTCCTGCGCGGGGGATGTGGCCAGAGGCAAAGGAAACGCAAACCGGGAAAAGCCCCAGCTTCAGCTGAGCTCCACTTACAGCCTAGCCTGGATGCACCCATAGGTGGGCCTCAGAGGAGGAGGGGTGAGGCTGCAGCGAATGCACACCAGGGCGCTGAGGACCCTGCCTGCGCGCCCTTGGGCGCCGCCCCCCCACGCCCACTCCCAGGCGCTGCGCTGAGAGCCGCGGGAAGAGAAAGGTGCAGGTTGCACCGTCTCACTTGTCTGTGGACTTGACAAAAACAACTCAGAAAAAGCCATCAGTCTTGTGGCCAGGGAGTGGGGGGGGGGGAGGATGGAGGACAGTGGGGGGCGCAGACTCGGGGTCCTCAGGTGAGTAACCAGCAGCGATGCGCACCACGGGAAGCGCCTGCAGCCCGTGCGTGGCGAAGTCACTAAGAGGAAATCTTGAGTTCTCATCACGAGAGAAATTCTTTCCCTTTTTTCTTTCCTCCTTCCTTTTAATTGCTTCAGTGTGAGAAGACAAATGCTGTCTGGAACTACGGGCAGTCATTTCAGGGTGCATGCCCATGGTCCACTTTAAAATGTCCGCAGGGATCTGTGTTATATATTTCTCAATAAAGGGCCTGCCCGGTGGCGCAGCGGTTAAGCGCTGCGCTGTGGAGCTGTCGGCAGCGGCGACGCGAGTTCGACGCCCGGCCGGGGAGAATCCCACATGGTGCAGCAGACCTCTCCTGCCTCGCCCGCTGCTCCCCTCAGCAGTGTATTTCTGATCTGCCTGTTCTGCTACCCGCTCTGTCTCTGGTGAACCCTCTCGCCACCCCTCGCCTCTGGCCTGTACCCCAGCTTGTATGTATAAATAAAAAATAAATCTTAAAAAAAAATTCTCAATAAAATTGGAAAAATAGAAAAAGGGGGAAAGTTAAGTTACTGGGCGGATGAAGGATTATATTTAATGTCCGGTGGTTATTTTAAGGGTTTCCCTAGAATATTTGACTTTACTTTTAGATAATATTTATAATGACCGTATTTGATCATTTTTTGAACTGTGAAAAATAAGGATTCTTTTTTTGTGAATGGCTGAGACTAGTTGGAAACAGAGAATAAATTTAAATTATATGTTCTTTAAAGTCCCTCCTAATAGCAATTATGATTCTGCTATTTATGCCAACTCATAATAGGAGTAATTAATATTGTGTGAGATTTTACTATCTGCCAGGCTCTGTTCTAAATAGCAATGTGAATTCCATAATCATCCCAAAATACCCCATGAGGTTGGCACTATAAGACAGAAAGATTATTATTACATCTCAATGTCAAATAGCAGGTAAGGATTCATTAGAGATTACAAATAAAACTTTCTGTTGGCAAAACACTTCAGAGCAGTATTTTACCAACGGAAAATTGCTTTTTTTCCCTCCTAACCCCGATCATTTATACATGCGTGCCATGAAGTCATGGTTTGAGAATTTATTTATTTTCACTTGGTAAGATGTTCCTATAGTTCCTTTGACACTGAAGAGGAGTTAGCCACTGGAGGTAGGCATCCCCATACAGCCTGTCTGCACAGGTAGACATTGGGGGGCTCTGGGCACTGTGCCTGGGAGGGAGAGGAGGGGAAGGGAAAGAACAGGGAAGGAGACTTTCAAATGGAACACACCTGAAGCTGGAAGGCCTTTCGCCTCTGCCCTGATCAAGTCAAGAAAGCCCAGGGAGGGCGTCCCTGGTGGCGCAGCGGTTAAGCACTGCAATGTGGAGCTGTCGGCAGCGGTGACGCGAGTTCGAGCCCGGTGAGGGGGATTCCCACGTGGTGTGGCAGACCTCTCCTGTCTCCCCGCGGCTCCCCTCAGCAGTGGATTTCAGTGGATCCGCCTGTCCTGCTCCCCACTCTGTCTCTGTTGACTATCTCTATTATCCAAGTGAAAAACGAAGAAACACACCAAGTAGGTTATTTACAGGAGTAGCAATACAGACACAACTCAAGGAAGTGTAACTATACCTGGAATTTGTATAGTGTTATAATACAAGGTTTCTTTAATTTTAAAAGTGCAGATTTGCCTCTGAGAAGAAAGAATTTGGGATGGGGGAAGTGGTGGCCTTTTTTTTTCAATTTTATAAAATATTATGTTGAATGATTTGATCATTAATGCATATGCATGTCCAGCTCTGAATAAAAATTCTTTTGATAAAGATGGCTGGAGAAAATGAGAATATTAATTTTGTCAGTCAAAAAGCAGAGTACATTTATTGATCTGAATAAGCTGCCTTAGTCTGTCTGAAAATAAAGAGCTAAATCATCGAGCTGGCTTCTGAGCAACTTTGGAAAAGCTGCTTTTATTTGGGTGACATTGTTGGACATTCTGATATTAACATTCTAAAGTGTTGATCTAAATGACACTTAGATTTTTTTATTCTTATGATCTGAACTCTCTACTTTCTCAATATGAATATTGGAAAACAAATACTTCAATAAATGATTAGTCTACCAGTAAGATTACTTATATGAAAAAAGAAAATAATATACAATAAAAATGTCAGCTATGGGGACCTCATTAATTCAGTTTTTTCTCCATATTCTACCTAGGCGAAGGTGAAGTTTACCTTTGAATGCCTAAGAAGAAATGAATATTGTAAGCATCATTATAAGGATATCTTGGCCATTTCTTTAAAAGAAACTGAAAATTGCAGTGTATAATATATTATTTAATATAGTCTTTTAAAAAATATGAATATTGAGTTTATTCATGTAATAAATGTTCATTAAGTATCTATTTTGTTAGGCTTTGTGCTCTGTATTGAGAATGTGAGGCTCAAAATATATAGTTCTTGCTTTGAACATGACAGATGAGTAAGGAAATTGATGTGAAAATGAGCAATTGTGATTAAAAGAAAAAATAATTGCTCTACTGAAGAATTACACAAAATGCACCAGCAGCCTGGGAATGCAGATATAGTTTTCATGCAGGGAACTTTATGCCACCTGAACTCGAAGCATAAATGCAAGTTAGCTGAACTTGACAGATAAAGGAAGAGTCAGAAGCAAATTTCAGGAAGAAAAACCAGCATGGATTGGCAGACATGGAGAAAGAAGGAATATTTTAGAAAGAAAGAGCAGATGGTTCAAGACAGCTGGATCACTAAGCAGTGAGTCTAGACCGAGAGGAAAGGATATTTCAGATTTTATTATTTAGGTGGAGACAATGACACTGAATAGCTTTTATTGTTAGCAGGAGTCAAAATTTCAAGCTATTTCTCTGTGCTAGCACTGAGAGAACTATTTTGCATACAAGAGCTACTCCTGACAACCGTTTGATCCTTTAAGTTTCTCAGGCTACAGGGCAATACTGTAAAATTTGTGGAGCAACTCCATTTTAATTTACTGTTTCAGTCAAGTGAAAAAAATGATACATAATAATTTATGCAACTATGTAAAAACATATACAAGATAGCAAGAAATAAGGTGGGGAAGATTACAGGTAAGAAGTGATTTCACTACTTGGAAATTTTCCAAACTATTCCCCTACCTTAGACTAAGAACAGCATGCAGCTTTAGAAGAGAAAAGAAAGGTGAGAAAGAAGAGATTCTGTAAAGAAGGAAGGGAAAGAGAGGGAGATGAGAAAGCAAGATAGCTCTTGGCTGAAAGGCATGCTGGAGGAGGGCTAGAGGGAAAGCCGGCAACGGCCCAAGAAAGACTTCCCTTAAGCACTCATCAGCAAGCAGCAATGAGAATAAAGGAGCAAAGTTAAGAAAATAAATCAAAGGGAGATGATGCCCTACCCGGAGCACACCTGGTGGGGTTTATGGGGGGCAAATGGGAGGCAGTGACCAGCAGACATGCTTCCCTGTGATTTGATGATTCGTTTTGTTTCACTTAGTGTAGGCAGCTAGGAGCGCTTTTCGCCTTGCAGACTTCATCCCACTGTTGTTAGAGAAACTGCAGGTTGAGTGTGCTCGGCCACCAAAGTGCCCCAGGCCCTCCACTTTCTGACGTTGACCTAATGAAACCTTTCATTCTGCAATCGCCACGCCCAGAATGTTCAGAACCTGGCTGCCAGGAATATGGCCAAGAGCACGCTGAGGGATGCTAAGGGTTGGCTCGTGAGCCTGCTGGGTCCTTTCTCCAGATTGTCTGGCCCTAACTGCCCTCCGGGCAACTCGTAGTTGCTTGCAAGATGTTGTGACGCAGCATGCTGAGGTCACAACCTCACCGGACGGTGAGTGTCCCCGGCGGCTTCATCTCTGTGTAACGGTGCCCTGTCTTCACCCCGCAGGGCTCTATGAAACCTTTCTAACCAATGACGAACCAGAATGCTGTGACGTCAGGAGAGAAGAGCACCCCAACGCCCCAGCCAAACGGAAGGCGGGACAGAGCGGCTCCTGTCCCAGGACGTCGCTGGCTTCAGCAGCAGCCAGGCTGTGCAGCGGCAGACTCAAACTGTGTGTTCTCGTGCTGATTCTCTTGCACTCGGTCCTCACGGCCTCGGCCGCGCAGAACACGACGGCGCTGGGCCTCGGCAGCGTCCACCCGCTGGAGGAGCGCGCGGCCAACGAGGACTAGGCGAGGGCGCCCCTGGCCGCCTGCACAGACCGGGTGCTGCGCGCGCGCCGCTGCTCGCGAGGCCTTTAGGGCCGACTTCAGACAGAAGGGCCTGAACCCAAACAAGGACACAGACACAGCTTTTTACTGACTGAAAGGCTGTCAAGTGACTTAAATTTCTCACACCATTTTATACACTGTGTTTTAATGTTGGGAGGTTTTATTTGCTTTCTTTTTGATTTTGGGTTTGTTCGTCGGTTGTTTTTATTGTTTTGGTTTTTGGTTGGTTATGTTTTTTTTTTTTTTTTTGGCACTTCTAATACAGGATTTCTTTGGGGGATGGTTTCTCAGAGGTATACTAAGTCTTTTCACTGTCTCTCTATATCTATTTCTAGTCATTGTGTGTGTTCATCAATAGTTCTGTCTTTCTGTCCTGTCAGTTTCTATTAGAGGAATGATTGCTATGACCTCACGGTCTAGCAAAAAAACAACAAAAAATCATAAAAAATAAAAAAGACAAAAAAAAAACAACAAAAAATAAAAATAAAAAAATCCCCTGACTCTCCCTCCAACCTCCGGACCAGAAGCCCTGCCCGCACCCCTGCCCTCCCCCTGCCCTCCCCCCCTCCCTGCCCCTCCCCCCAAGCAGACAACATCCGCTTGCTTCTGTCTGTGTCCCCACAGTGGCCTGGCGTGCACGCTCGGGCGGCCTGCAGCCGCCGCTGCACAAACCCGCCAGGCAGCCTAACACGGGGGTTCCTTTTTAGCTGAACAAACAAGTGCTCTCCATAATAGGTGGAATCAGACAGTTAACACATTTTTCTGTTGAAACAAAATAAAAGCAAAGCAAACTCACGACTGTCGCCCCAGCTCCCAAAGCCAAGGCCCAGCCTTTTCCCCGGGCCCCGGGCCGCCGGGCCTGGGGCGAAGGCTGGGTCCCGGAAGCCGGGCGTCCAGCCGGTTGCAGGAACAGGCAGCACGTTTTCGCCATTGTAACGGGAACACAGAGATGGAGGCACGAGTCTGGACTTCTTTCCTCCTCTATCGCTGTGGGGGAGACGGCAGCGACGCCCCAACACCGCCTATACGGAATATATACGATTTTATCCCAGTATCTCCCGAACATATGGTTTAAAATTATTCCAGGTATAAAGTGTATGCAATTCTGCATTATCACAAAAGAAGAACTTTTTAAAAGAAGTAAATAAATAGGTTAGCCATTTTCATTAAAATGCAAAAACTTTATCACTCTAACACGCTCTAGATAACTGAAGAAAAGAGAAATCTGATCGCTGTTTTCTTTGTGTGTGTGGGCACATTTCACCCGCTGAGTGTACATGAATTTGCTTTCTACAAGAGGCTTTTATGAGTTTACAGTAGAATCAGTGGAAGGAAGAGTTAATAAGGGCTGTTTTTAAACAAACAAACAAACAAACAAAACAAATAATCTAACAAACACTTCACTTTCCTTCCTGGTCCCTAGCTACACTGGGAAGTGCACTTCAGATATGTCTGCTGTGTAGGTGGGAGCTGAAGGAAAATAGAGAAAGGTCCTCTTAGTGAACAAAATTTAGTTATTAACTTTCTAGCTATGAAATTCCCCCAGGCATTTGTTTTTGTTCAAACAAACTTTAATCTCTGCATCATACTTAAACCCTGCGATGTGAGTACAGTATGCATATTTTGTTTTGAAGAAACAAATGTTTTGTTCCAGTCTGTTAAGAATATTCAAAAAATAATAAAGGCATTGCTTAATAAAATTGCTAGAATTGTTTAGCAGTACATGCACAAATATTTTACTAGATTCTTTGTTTTAATAGTGTTTTGTTGAGACTGAAAATCCTAAAATGGTCTGCGCAAATACAAAAAAACACCAAAAATGCAAAATTCTCCAGTTTTTGTTCCTTTTTTTATTTAAATTGTTTTTTTCATGCAAATGTAAACACTTTCGCACATGCGCACACACGTTGGCACCCTATTTTTAATGCACAGAAATATGGTGCTATTTGGGGGAGATGGGTGGGTGAGGGGTTGCTTGGGGTCATTTTAACTGCACAGAATTGTTAAACTCTTGCAGAAATGAGCATTTTAGACATTCAACTTGTGGTAGGCTGGAGCTTTCATGGAGAGTGGGGGGCAGGAGAAAAGTATGGCCATGGCGAGGGGCAATGGGAGGTTGTGATGACTTGAGAAACTTACCAGGTAAGCACTTACTCAACTGGCCTCCTGCAGAGGTTAAGATACACAGTCTGGGCTTGCCTTTGTCTGCCTCTGTAGGAAGGGCACACCACAGCCCTTTCCATCACCCCGACTCATGCTCTGTTCAAGCCAGAGCATCGCCAGCCTGGCAAGAGACGACAGGTGAACATTTGCAGCCGTCTCCTCCTCCTGCTATGACCAGAAGTTATGGCAGTAAACACCAGACAAAAGGATGCAACAACGGTAACTCCTTCACAAACTGGGCTTCCTCCTCTCTTAACAGCTTTTGAATCATCTGGAAATTCCCTTCAAATGTAATGGAAGTGGAAGGTTGCCCACCTGCCCACGTTTTAATATGAGCTCGGGCAAATGGCAAAGGTAAGAGAGAAAACCAAAGTCACCACCGCTCTGCGTGAGAAGCAACTTGTCATGAGCAGCTGCTGGCGCTGGAGAAGCTTGCAGTGCTACCTATCGGCAGGACTCTCCTTTACCTGGGGAAAGGAAGGGGTGTGTTCTTCCTCTCCAGCAAGTCCCCAGTGTTGGAATCGTCCAGAATTCTGGCAGGACTTGTTTCACGCCTTATACCTTTATTTCCATGACATGAGGATCAGTGCAAGCTCGTATTGCTGTCACTGTGGATGCTGGCTCTCCCCTCACGCCGTGAAGTAGCGGAGCCTTTCCTGGGGCCAGCTAGAGGCTTCCCTTGACTAGCTCCTTGGCAAAGTCAAGAGAACAAAAACATTGATGATGCAAACGGCACCGTGGAGTCGCATCATCTGCAGAAGTTCTCCTGGAGAAGACCGACGTCCACCGTCGGTTCTAACAGCACAATCCAGACGTGGTGCCTTTGCAGTCTCCCTTCCTCCCGTTTCTCAACTATCTCCTACCTCTGGAAAATGAACTACTATATTAAAACAATTATTTCTGCCAGCAATTTAAAAACCAAGAAAAGAGTTTTTTCCCGGTCCCCGTGTGTACGATGGCCTCGTTCCCTGCAAGAGACACTTCCGTCCGTGGAATACGATGCAGACACCTCACGCCCCGTCATTCCTCACTCTGACTTTGCTTTCATCCCAAAGGGAGTTGGGTCCCCCTCTCCTGCAATAATAGGGAAAGTTATTCTTCGAAATGACGTCATTACAAGAATTTTGACAAAGGAATTTAGCTCCTTACCAATGAATTGGAATGAGAAGCTACTAGAACCTAGTTATTCAAACAGAAGGAGGGGTGGGCAGCAGGGAGGGAGGAGGGAGAGGGGCAGAGGGAGGGGAAGGGGAGGGAGGGGAGAAAGGAGAG